>JAEUYN010001516.1:0-19939 GCA_018257835.1 Euura lappo | reverse complement strand
GGATCATGGCTAGCATTATCTCGTGAACATCCAGTTTTTTGACAGATCGAAAAAATCCAATCGAAGAAGTGTCCAAGAAAATCTACTGGAACCTTGTGCGTTCGTTTCATCACTCGTCATTTCAACGCGAGAACAAGATGGAAATTCAATTGGATTTCCACTGTTCTCTGTTTTGTTTCGGGAGTACGTGGAGCTTGTTCCTCGTCAACTTTATATGATCGTAAATATTATAGATACTAGTCGCCCCTCCGCGCTTCGCGCGGCAACCCCGCTCGGCGCTACGCGCCTCGGGCACTCGGCGCTTCGCGCCTCACTTTTCCTAGGAATGGCTGGCCTAACTTTTTCTAACCGTCAGTGGCTGTTCTACCCATTTCTAACCCTTCTTGGGACACTCATTTTTCCTAGGAATGGCTGGTCTAACTTTTTCTAACCGTCAGTGGCTGTTTTACCCATTTCTAACCCTTCTTGGGACACTCATTTTTCCTAGGAATGGCTGGCCTAACTTTTTCTAGCCGTCAGTGGCTATTCTAACCATTTCTAACCCTTCTTGGGACACTCATTTTTCCTAGGAATGACTGGCCTAACTTTTTCTAGCCGTCCGTGGCTATTCTAACCATTTCTAACCCTTCTTGCAAAAACAGACGAATTATTGTTAAAAGACCTGTATGCCCTGGCCTGGACACCCAGAACTATAGCGCGATAGACCTGGACACCCAGGGCGCGATAGACCTGGAGACCGAAAACTATGGCGAGATAGACCTGGACATCCACTTGAACAACCTGGACACCCAGAACTATGGCACGATAGACCTGGAGACCGAAAACTATGGCGCGGTAGACCTGGACATCCAGAACTATGGCGCGGTAGACCTGGACATCCAAAAACTATGGCGCGGTAGACCTGGACATCCAGAACTATGGCGCGGTAGACCCAGGACTATGGCACGATAAACCTGGAGACCGAAAACTATGGCGCGGTAGACCTGGACATGGCGCGATAGACCTGGACACCCACAACTATGGCGCGATAGACCTGGACATCCAGAACTATGGCGCGGTAGACCCAGAACTATGGCACGATAGACCTGGACACCGAAAACTATGGCGCGGTAGACCTGGACATCCAAAAACTATGGCGCGGTAGACCTGGACATCCAGAACTATGGCGCAATAGATCTGGACATCCAGAACTATGGCACGAGACTCGAGACCGAAAACTATGGCACGGTAGACCGAACTATGGCGCGGTAGACCCAGGACTATGGCACGATAAACCTGGAGACCGAAAACTATGGCGCGGTAGACCTGGACATGGCGCGATAGACCTGGACACCCAGAACTATGGCCTGATAGACCTGGACATCCAGACTATGGCGCGGTAGACCTGGACATCCAGAACTATGGCGCGATAGACCTGGAGACCAAAAACTATGGCGCGGTAGACCTGGACATCCAAAAACTATGGCGCGGTAGACCTGGACATCCAGAACTATGGCGCGATAGACCTGGACATCCAGAACTATGGCGCGGTAGACCCAGAACTATGGCACGATAGACCTGGAGACCGAAAACTATGGCGCGGTAGACCTGGACATCCAGGACTATGGCGCAATAGACCTGGACATCCAGAACTATGGCGCGAGACTCGAGACCGAAAACTATGGCACGGTAGACCTGGAGACTGTGTCCAGGTCTCCCGCGCCATAGTTCCTGGTGTTCAGGTCTATTGCCCAAGTTATCGCGCCCTATGTATCTCAGTGGGCCGGCGCGGGCCGGCGCGCGGGCCGCCGCTTCGCGCCTCCTTGGTTACAAGGTAAACCAATCATACTTGTCTACACCGGAATGATCTGTAAACCAATCAGAACCTGTCTTTACCGGTTGTAAACCAATCAGGAGAGCCGTTGCTACGACGACCGTATCTACGACGAAAATAATAGACGAAAATTTAGACGAAAATAACAGGATCATGACTTTATTATATAGATAGAGAGATGTGAACCAGTTTCGAGGTTCTATAGATTATAATCACAGTGTGTACATTTTACGAGCATATATTTCATTTGTTTATGGAAAAAGCCTAGCCCGATGTCACTTTAGAATAATAAAATTCGTATTACGTAAAATTTTTCTCAACCTATATAAGAAATATTCCATCGGTTTTCTCACTTGGCCTCAGGATTTCCCATTTCTCCACTCCTGCAGGCACAGTCAGGGCAGACACATTGACGTACGGCCCAGCGAAGGCGGTGGGTTCTGTGTGAATTAAACTTCTTCCGACTTGAATATCTAACCAGTAGACAAGTATGTCTCCTGCCGTCAGGTTAATCCAGGGATTCCAGTAAATCCACGTATCGCCGACTTTGCACGTTACAGTTTCTACCATAGTCCAACGTTGGTCGTGATCGCCAGGGTCTGGATCAGAGACATTTCGTTAGTTAAAAATTTCGTCCGAAAGTGACGAGCGCAATGGCCAGTTAAATCATTTGTATGCCTTAGGGGCGTCCATAAATTACGTGCGGCGCACAGTGGGCGGAATCGACCAAAAAGGCGCGCATAAGTGAAAAAAATAAAAATCGTCTAATCTGTCTGCAATTTGGTTTACTCATTCAAAAGACCTTCACGAAGAGAAAACAAATATTATGGCATTCAAATTTTCGATCCAAGTCCTTATAAAATGTCGTTGAAATTGGTGTTTCCATAACACAAAAATTATCAGCAACGTTCTATTATTTTCGAGTTTACTCTGCGCTGAATAGAACTAGGCAGGACGTATATTAGCATTATATTTTTGCATGTCCGTTCACACTATTAAGAGAGCTTCATTTTGGTTGAAAAACCATTCAATTATCTTCGGTCAATCAAAAGATATAGCCCGTTGAAAAAAATTACGTGGTGCATTGAAAAACAAACGAAAAAAAAACCAAAAAAGGCATGCATCTTTTTTGCATTACGGAGGCTTACGGTGAATCTTGTGGGAACTTGTAGATTGATTCTCCGTTAAAAAAGTGAATCTAGTCTTATCTGCCGGGATTTGCGGGTGGCCGAATCCGCGTGGATTCACCCAGATTTTCCGGCCATGTTTTTTGTGGAGGCTGGAACTTTTTTTAGGGGTTCTTTGGCGTATTTTAAGCGACCCGTGTCCGAGGGTTTTTCCCGAACATTTTTTGAAGGACCGTATTTATTAATTTTAAATTTGGCGAGAAAATCAGTCTTTTTAAAACGAATTTCAGAAAAACTGCTGTAAAATTGAGCCAAATGGACTGATTTTGGCGATTTTTTTTTCAAAATGTTAAGAATTTCATCACCTTTCAGGTCGCACCCATAGTTTTTGATTTTCTTGCGATGCGAGTCCACAATTTTGAAAAAACTGAAAAGATTCGAAAATTTTCAAGTCAAAATATCTCAAAACACCACATCTTTTTTTTCGCTCGTTTTTTTATATGTTTTTGTACATGAACAGTACTAACTTCTCCCAAAGCGGCATCCCCAGTACTTTTTTTAATCGCAAGATATAGCCGATTTTCGAAAATAACAGTTTTTTGGCGTTTTTCGCTGTTTTCACGTGTTACATCGAGTTTGAATATTGAATAGGCTTCAAAATTCATAGCTGTGATACCTACATTACATTTTAACATTTTATAAATATGAAACGTAGACTTTTGAAGCGTATTCAATATTCAAACTCGATACAACACGTGAAAACGGCGAAAAACGCCAAAAAAAATGTTATTTTCGAAAATCGGCTATATCTTGCGTTTAAAAAAAGTACTGGGGATGCCGCTTTCGGAGAAGTTAGTACTGTTCATGTACAAAAACATATAACAAAACGAGCGAAAAAAGAGATGTGGTGTTTTGAGATATTTTGACTTGAAAATTTTCGAATCTTTTCAGTTTTTTCAAAATTGTGGACTCGCATCGCAATAAAATCAAAAACTATAGGTGCGACCCGAAAGGTGATGAAATTCTGAACATTTTGAAAAAAAAATCGCCAATATCAATCCATTTGGTTCAATTTTACAGCAGTTTTTCTGAAATTCGTTTTAAAAAGACTGATTTTCTCGCCAAATTTAAAATGAATAAATGCGGTCCGTCAAAAAATTTTCTGGCAAAACCCTCGGACACGGGTCGCTTAAAATACGCCAAAGAACCCCTCAAAAAAGTTTCAGCCTCCACAAAAAACATGGCCGGAAAATCTGGGTGAATCCACGCGGATTCGGCCGGGTGTCGATGTAATCTAAGAAACAATACCTTAAAGTGCGAGAAATCTCATTTTATACATATCATTTACTTGACCTCAGAGATATATTTTTCCATTCTCATGAGCGAAATGTTCGTCATGGTAAAACACCATGACAAAAATTGTGTTATAAAATTACTCGCGAATTGCCAAATTGACTTGATTGTCCTCTTATCCAGGAATTTACTGATTGAAATTGATAAAAAAAACTTGTTGCGCCTAATTATTGATCGCTGGTTTTCATGTAAATCAAGTTTTTTTAAAATACCGTTCGAATTCTGTGGTCACGTGTGACGGTACAAAGTACCATTTACGCACAAATTTATCGTCTGATGGCACTACGGACAACTATGGTCAAGAGAAGAACATGGCAGCCGAGGTACTGCGTGTCGTCACGTACTGGCATTTGAAAGTTGATCATTTAAAATTGCTGTTTACAGTCAACAAAACTTGATTCTATCATTTTCATAGTTTGTAAAGATGGTCTTCAATTATCACGCACCCATTTCCAATGGACATTCGTTACTGCAGTATAATATGAGGAAACTTTCCTATTGCCGATTGAGGTTTCAAAATGACTGAAAGAGCTGGATAACTGCAATAGGGACAGCAGGGGGGCTGAGGACGGTGAAATTAATAAATAAAAACTTCAATTGAATTGTCCCTAAACTTTTCTACGTGCGATACAGAACAGATATCTGTATTTTTTGTCATAATCATACGTTCATCTTATTGTAAATAACCTAAAAAATGCTGAAATGAATGTATTTATTTGATTCCGATTTTGATGAATAATAAACTATTGTAAGTGAATGAATTATTCAACTATTCATCGGAAGTGATAGATTGTAATTTAAGCTTAAATTTCGGTTCGCACAAAAATCGAATAGCACGTATGGTTTCGTAGTTATCAGCCGATTTCAATTATGCGCGCCTTTTAGGTCGATTCCGCCCACTGTGCGGCGTTTAGAGCGGGGGTCGAGCCGAATCTCACGAAATCTCACAAAGGGGGGCGGGGAGGGGGGGGTCGAAAAATCGCCTCACGTAATTTATGGATGCCCCCTTACCTCTAATCGCCCTCTTGGACCTCTCTACTTTTCCAAAAAACGTGAATCGCTTGATGATCCCGAAAATTCTGGAGTCCGAGAATGATAATTGGAATCCTCCAGAAGGTATCGTTCTGACCTCACGTGGTACTCTAACGTTCACCGTTCCCTCAACACCCACGAAAATATTCGCAGCGGATACCGCAGCAAGGAAAATAACAATTTTCATCGTCGAAGGCAGTCGAGTATATCACGTAAACTGATTAAGAAAATACAGAGTTAAGAGGCAACTAGTTTGCGTTGATTCAGTCGAGTGATGAAGGCACCGAAATGGAGCAGCTTTTATACAAAAAGTGTCTGGCCGGTGCGCGGGGGGGTTTGGAATCCACGAGAAACGAACGTCGACACGTATTGGTCAGCGATACCGTTCGTAGAGCCGATAGGATGTGCGGTTGTTCGAAATCTATCATGGTCAATGATAACTGCTCGTAAACCAAGTGCAGGGAGGTTCGGAATTGCACGAGAAACAGCCGTTATCGCGTAGTGGATAACAATAGCTGCTCGCAGAATCGAGTGATAGATAAGGTCTGGTGAGCATCCGGTTGTTGGGCACGATTTGCACGACCCGATACGTTTATGATCACGAAATAAACTCTGGTTTATTGTAGGTATAAAACAAATACAAAAGCGAAATAAGTTCGTAGATAGAACTTTCAGTGAATCGATAACTTTAGATTTGAATCTTTATTCAAATCGATTTTCAATCAAGGAAATTAGGCTTATTCGGATAATTAAGATTTTCCCAGGCGTGGAGTACTATTGGTATATATTCAGGGGGGGGGGAGGGGGGGGCGTCCGAAAAATATAGAACTCGCCGAATAGTTATTTTGTACGCCTGTTTTCGATGCGTAAAGTGGCACTTTGAACCCCTAAGAATGACCCTCGAAGATTCGTCACGAATTCTGAATCTCTCTATATTAATGACATCTTTGAAACGTCTCTTTCCGTGCCGTAAAGTGCCGTTTTAATGTCTGTGCCGTAAAAAATATTTATTGAGGAAAAGGCATTGAAAGTCACTTCGTGCAGCACGTGCATATAGGAACTGCTGTACAACGTAGTAAACTGCGGTTTAATCACTTTCAGTGTTTTGCGCGGAATTCTTTGGAATACATAACTGATAACAAACAGGAAATGGAAAAAAGTTGTGGAATAATGTATTCTCGTGGAAATAATTTCTACGCCAAAGAACGAAAAAAGTGAAAAATGTAGAAAATCGTAGAAATTAGTTGAACAATGTGAAAAATGGTAAAAAAAAAACGAAATTCGTCGAAATCGGTAGAAGATCGCAGAAAAGAGGTATTTTTTTCGTAGAAAAATACAGATTTCTACAATCTACGATGAAAATGTACAATTCTTAATTAACAACTCAAAAAAGATCATAAGTCGATCAGCATAAGGTATTCATTTATATATAGTTTTTGTATTATATATATAGATATTTTCACTAGATATCCTGCGTTGCCGGACCCGTGCGCTTCGGTAACGAAAAACTATCCCTCTAGCCAAAATTATGCAATTGTAAACTCGACTTAGCCAAAATATTTCGGCAAAATTTGACATTTGAGACATTTGAGGATCACGCCAAGGAACCCCTGTCATCAAAATGACCGATTCATTCAATTCCACTTTGTTGACAGTCACCGAAATAACCAGGTGTCATCAAAGTGCGATCCGGATGTGTCCGATCTGATTTTTGTTAGAATAATATTGAATGTGTCCGAAAAAAAAAATGTGTCCGATAATGCAGGTTTATTATTTTGAGTCCGTGGTGTCCGATAATGATTTTGTCCGATCCAGATGTGTCCGAACGGGCCTCTCCCGTTTCGTGTTTGCGGGTGAAATAAATCGTATTGTGCTGAAATTATTGTACGATTCAAAATTGTCCCTCACCTCCCCTTAATCTGAATCCCAAATCCACCTGATCCACTTCAAAAATGTTGCTCACTGATAGTTTGATTAGCTAATTGATACGATGATATCTACAACGGCTTGCGGTGTATTATAGCAGTGGAGACAATACTTGATCGCGTGTCTAGTGGCATAAGGTCGTCAGCGCCAAAAACGCGATTTTGGTGGCAAAATGTCGCATAATATTTTACGTCAAAACGTATAGATCAATTGAAATTACGAGATCGTAAAATGTAAGTGCAAAAGGTCGTAAGTTTGGCGGAAACGTCGTTCTTTCATTACCATTTTCAAGGAAAATTGAAAAACGACGTAAAGGCAAAACGTCGTAAGCGCCATTTTTTTTTCATGGTATGACAAAAAATACCAAGTTAAAAGCAGAAGCTAGGTCGTGAGCGCCATTTTTTTATTTTTCATGATTTTTCCAAATAGCTGTAAAAACCCGTGAAACGTAAAGATAAATCGAAAAACAGATTCGGACGCCGATCATCGAGCATTATAGGCATCGAGATCCTTTGAAAATTCGATTTTTTACCCCATCGACGTATATTAATTTTTTTTTAATATTCCGTGCGAAGACGCGATTTTTTCACTCATAGCGTGAAAATTCAAATTTTTGACATTTTCGTTCGAAGAGGCGATTTTTTCACTCATCATGTACAGGCGTTGGTAGGGGAAGGTGGGGCGGAATGGCCAGGTGGGGCTAAACGGTCAACCAAAAAAAAAAAAAATGACCTATAACTCGCATTTTCGCATCAAGGGGGACCGTACGAAACGGTATGCAATGTGACTTCGCCGACAGTCATAAAAAATTTTCAGGGTGGGGCTAAACGGCCAACTCAAAGAAAAGTTACGCAACGGCATTTTCACGTCTAGGTGAGTGAGATAACACTATATGCAACGTGGTTTCACTGAAAACGATGCAAATCCAGAAAGGTGAGGCAAAATCGCCCACCGTCGAAATAGAAAAATTGCTTACTGGCATTTCCGTTTAATCGACGAGTAACTAATTTTGTAGATTCTTTTTCGTCCACTGGAGTTAACGTGGATTAATCGGATTACTGAAACTCAGATAAATTATGAAAACCAACTGGGTAAATAAACCGTTTCGTATACGGTCCCCCTTGATGCGAAAATGTGAGTAGGTCCTTTGTTTTTGGTTGGCCGTTTAGCCCCACCTGGCCATTCCGCCCCACCTTCCCCTCAGAAAAGAATTTAGTTGCAGTGACGAAAATTGTGTCTTGGAAACAAAATTTTAGGGTAAATATGCATCCGTCCAAATGTTATGTTGTCATAACCAAAAGATTTAATTGATTTTATTGTGTGGTGAAAACAAAATATTTCGTTGACATCATTGAAAGTTTCACCAGATAATACCAAACCATTTTTTTATATCGACTAAATAATCATCGACTGCAAAATCGTTTTTTCGAGACTACCAAATTATAATATGAATATCATCAAATTATGGTGTTATGTAGAGAAAATGGACTTCCAGCTGCAACCTTATTTGCTTGGTTTCCCTACATTTTTAGGTTGACTTTTAGTCGGACTTATTAAACGAGAGTTAGATTTCTCAAATAGTTTTGTTAATACCACTTAATGATTTTTGGCAATTACAAAATCATGTGTTATAAAAAGGAAGGCATATTGCAGTTGTACACTTGTATTGCAAATATCATCAAATTATTTTGTTAGACCTGACAATTATTTGGTTGCATTGGCAGAATTGATATTTGGTATCAGAATTATTTGGTTGGGATTACTAATGCTTCATTCAGGATCACGCAACTATTTTGTTAGCGCGTCCAAATCAGCTTTCTGTCACACGTATTTCGTTGGCGTTACTAAATCATTTTCTTGATATCGCAGATGAAGCAAGGAGCTACAATGGAATGAGTACATGAATAAAAACGTAAAGAAAATCGTATTTTGAACCATTGACAAATGAACAAATGTTTATTGAAAATAATTACAACTCACGTAGTACATATTGGTACGTATTTCAAACGATGTGTAGATATGTTGGAATGTTTAATGGGAATGGGAATGGCGCAAAACGTATAAGAGTGTGAGAAATACACGACCACTCATCTAATAATTGAACCTCATAGGTATGCTACCGTTGCACAGTGGCGCATTTTCACGAATTCGTGGCCATTAATCAGGGGATTATCGGAACTTTGCCAAATTTCGTATACTAACGTTTTTGGGGTCGCTGATTACGAATCCGAAATCAAAATTTCAAAAAACAAAATGGCGGCTCCAATATGGCCGGTTGGATCAAGAATTTTCCAATAAATTCGATCGAAATTCTACTTTCTTCATGTTTTTGGGGTCGCTAATTACGAATCAGAAATGAAAATTTCAGAAAACAAAATGGCGGCTCTAATATGGCTGGTTGGATCAAGAATTTCCCAATAAATTCGATCGAAATTCTACTTTCTTCATGTTTTTGGGGTCGCTAATTACGAATCCAATATCCAAACTTAAGAATATATACACATATATATAATACATAAAGGACTCAAAATATGTTTGCGGAGCGGCTGCTATAAAACATTAAAAATGTATTGGGAAATTTTTGAACAAGTAATTCCCCCTCGTGATATGGTGAATAAAGTATTTATTTCGAGAAAATACAAAAAATATTTCAATCCGAAGCCGGATAGAGATGTTGTGACTCAGCAGGTGTATTTGTTCCAGCTAATAGCGCATAATTAGCTTCTGCAGGACACTGTTTATATTTCTTCGGAGGTAGTTGCCTTAGATTTGTAATGAATGGGTCAGATGACACTAGCAGCCAATTGAAAACATCTTGCATGGTATCTTCACGCGATGACTCACGACAAAATCCGTCTCGAAATTTCTTACCGTCCTTGTTTCTTGCTTGTTCTCTTCCCTCCGTTTGAACAGGATAAGAGAACTTCCAAAACCTACAAAGACAGAATATTATTTAGTATTGCTTATAATTCAATTGTATAGTAATGTGAATCAGAACTTGGTGCATCTAGTGATATACTTCATTAGAATAGATTCCGTCCGCATAGAGTCAAGCAGCTGCAGCTCAGCCCTCAGGTAGGCGACCTACTCGCCCAGCTCGGCTAACCACGCGCCCGCGCCCGCGCCCGCGCCCGCGCCCGCACCGAACGAGCGCCGGGGGCCTTCTCGGATCACGCGTAAGCTCACAAAAATCGCTCTGGACCACGCCGCGCACGTTTGCGCACTTTCATATACACGCCATTCGAAAGGTGAGATTCTAAGCTACGATTTAAGACAAAAACCAACGTGTGATCGCTTGTGAGTGGATACTAAAAGTCTATGCAAAGTCAATATTTACTTCGGAACAAAGGCACTTTACACGACTATCGTTAAACTACGATAACATGAACAACAAATAATATTTTTCAATTGTTAAGTAGGCAAAATTTTCTACATACCTTGAGGAAGGGCATCCATTTTGCAGAAATTGATTATCACTTTGTATAACAGCTCTATAAATGTTCAAACTTGCGGTTAATAACACAGCGCGGCTGACGTGTACGACCGTCACCGCCAAAGGTCGACTTTGAACTGAAATATCTACGGGACTATGAGGAACAAAGGGTCGGGACAGTCAGGTCATGACGCAGAATTTAGTTCTTAACCAATCCCTGTGGTCGTTATACCTGCATGGGAAAATTTGTATTTTCATTTTTGGCCACGAATTTGTGAAAATGCGCCACTGTGCGTCTGCGCATGCGCGTCGTTTCAAATATTAGGTTGCCGCAACGAAACGGCGCGAAGATTTAGTCATATAGACTGAAGACCACATACGTCTCGAAATTTCCAGAAAACGTATTTTTACGTGAATTTAGTGATTATACGTACGATCGCGCCACAACATCTACTCATTCAAGCTTACAGTTAGGAACGGTATTTACTTACCATGGTTCACCATTTTTTACTTCATGGACGGTAACACACAACCGAGGAATATGCATCATCAAGTTATAGTAATAACAACCAAATTATTTCATATGCCGTAAATTCCACATCTTTCGACGATACGTGAACAATTTCAGTGAATAAACGAAATCATTTATTTTCCATAACTATTTCTCTACTCAGTATTTTCCTAACTGAATGAAATGGATTTTGTTACCGTTACAAAATCACTACCCAAACATTTGGTAGATATAGGTATAATTATATACTCCTTCCAATAAAATATTTGATACCGGTTTGGCAATTATTGCACTGTATTTTAGTTAACCCAGGTACCAAATACAATTTCTCGACCGAACGAATTTTTTTGTAAAAATATTTCGTCTCCTTGACGAAATACATTTAATTTAATTAGTGCTACAAAATTGTGGCCGACATTTAGTAACCATCACTAAATACCTGTCAAGCAAATAATTTGGTTCGGGCAACATAATTATTTTCCGGTTTTTAGTTCATGCAACAAAATGTTTAGTTTTGTCGACCAAAAAAATTACAAAATGTTGTAAAAAAATGATTTTGTAGAAAAAGCGAAATTTTTTTTCTGAGTGTACCAACGCCTGTACATGATGAGTGAAAAAATCGCGTCTTCGCACGAAATATTAAAAAAAATTAATATACGTCGATGGGGTAAAAAATTGAATTTTCAAAGGATCTCGATGCCTATAATGCTCGATGATCGGCGTCCGAATTTGTTTTTCGATTTATCTTTACGTTTCACGGGTTTTTGCAGCTATTTGGAAAAATCATGAAAAATTAAAAAATTTTTCGCTCACGACCTAGCTTCTGCTTTTAACTTGGTATTTTTTGTCATACCATGAAAAAAAAATGGCGCTTACGACGCTTTGCCTTTACGTCGTTTTTCAATTTTCCTTGAAAATGGTAATGAAAGAACGACGTTTCCGGCAAACTTACGACCTTTACATTTTACGATTAATCGTAAAATTGTGGCTCACGTATTCGCTAATAATACAAAAATTGGTAATTTTTGAATTAGAATAATACTAAAAGAATTAGAAGTAATATTAAATTGGAAATTTGAAGAAAAAAAAAAAAATAAAAAAATTAGTTCGAAATTTTCAACCCGCGATTTCTCGGCAACCGGGCCGAGTTGGCGGCTGTCTCTTGTGGGTTTTTCTTAGTACCTGTCCACACTATAACCACGCGAAGTCCGTACCCCTAACTCGATGAACCTATCTGAGCCTCCCCTCGTGAGAAGAATTCCTCAGAACCCCCATGTCAACCCCGTACATGTCAAAAATGCCTCAGAACCCCCATGTGACGGAAACGATATATCGAACCTATCCGATTTGGCGTGCGAAGGGCACAATGTGGCGAATTAAAGAAAAATAATAATAACTCGGGGGTGAAGCAGAACATCATATTTGACATCACATTACCGGAAGAAATCAAAGGACTGTAAGGTAATAATTTGGGACGAAGCATCAATGGTTTCGATAGGATTTTAAGTAATTAAATTATTAGTTTTGCTTCTTTCTCAACCCAAATGTGGCGGCGGTGACGCATTACAATGGAGAATCACTAAATTCAAAATCTTGACATCAGGCTTCTAATTTTTTTCTCTTATTAATTTCGTGGGTGAATAGTAGATCGGACAGCGGCATCATTTCGTCATCCATAATTTTAATGTGCTTCAGATCGTGTACGTGAACATACAATTTCGAACCCTCTGAAAGCATAACCATAATCATGACCTAGGAATTACCTCTCCCTGATCAACTGAGGTTTAGTGAAGTTTTTTACCGTGTTCCTGAATTTCGCCAATGATTTGGAGCTTTTCTCCCTGTCGGTCCGTAATTTTTTCAGTCACATTTGAAATCAAAATTTCGATTCTGAACTTTCCGTCTGTTACAGAACCTGTTGACTCTGTGTCTTTGTACTTATTTAGTATACGAAATTCATCCCTCACATATCCATCGATTTCTGGTAATTACGTCAAACATAGGCGTGCGCACGGGGGGGCGGTCGCCCCCCCCTAATGCGGCATCCCCTTCTAATGTTCGGAAATGAAAATCTGGGCAAAAAAATTCTGAATATGTCAATGCCGAAATGGAATACTCAAATAATTGGTTTTGTAACAAAAATATGGGGGGTATATATTTCCTGCCCCCCCCTAATCAAAAATGCTGTGCACGCCTATGATGTCAAACGTGTACTATGATCATTCAATATGGAAAGAAGTTTTTGATTGGACAAAATTTGAAAAGTGAAAGGTGGAGTAGGCCTACAGGGGAAACCACTTAAAAAAAAAAACGCGCCTGCGTATCTACTACACAGTGGTGAGGAAACGATACTGTTTTGAAAACAGAATTCAGATTTTTGTAACCAAATGATTGAGTTCTCATTTGGATTTTCTCAATTGCGTGAATCCCTCGGAACCCCTATGTCAACCCTACACATTTCAAAAGTACCTCAAGACCCCTATGTGAACCCCGTTCATGTCAAGAATAGAACCCCTTAAAACCCCTATGTAAACCCCTGTTCTGTCCTAAACGCCTATCGTATTATCGATCACAAATTCGTCGATTCAAAAATTACTCTTTTTCCTTCCATGTACATTTTTTAATTTTTTCTCTAACTTTTTTTCCACTATCTAAAACAAAAACGAACTATATTACTTTCTACATGAATAAATAAAAAAATAACCACAAATATAAACACCGAACGAACGGGGGGTTGGCGCGGGAAGCGCGCAGGGGGGCGAAGCCCCCCTAGTATATATATGGGGCATTCCACGTCAAACCGACCCCTCATGAGCGTGACCCTCTGGGATTTCGATGCCCAGTGGACTTTTTGGTTCCTTTTTGGTCAAAAATGATGCCTCTAATTTTTTAAAAATTTTCCGACATTTTTGAACGTCGTATGGTGACCTCAAATATCATCATCAAGATGGACATTTTTAAAATCGCCGATTTTTTTTTGTAAAAATCAGGGACTCGAAAACACATCGTTTGGTCATAGTCCGCACATGGGATGAAAATGCTAACATTTTTTTTTTCAATTTTTTATTTTGCAAAAAAATAGCGAAAAAATTCTAATCATGGTTTTTTGTAGTAAAAAATAAAACAAAAAGAAACTTTGTCTTGGTGAAATCAGATTTTCTTGTTGGTTCAAGAGTAAAACGCCAAAAACGATGCTTGATTCGAAAAAAAAAACGCAGTCAATTATCGTTTTTGGCGTTTTACTCTTGAACCAACAAGAAAATCTAATTTCACCAGGACAAAGTTTCTTTTTGTTTTATTTTTTACTACAAAAAACCATGATTAGAATTTTTTTGCAAAATCAAAAATGGAAAAAAAAAAATGTTAGCATTTTCATCCCATGATCGGACTATGATCAAACGATGTGTTTTCGAGTCCCTGATTTTATAAAAAAAAATCAGCGATTTTAAAAATGTCCATCTTGATGATGATATTTGAGGTCACCATACGAACTTCAAAAATGTCGGAAAATTAAAAAAAAAATTATAGGCATCATTTTCACAAAAGTGAAAAATGTAGAAAATCGTAGAAATTAGTTAAACAATGTTGAAAATTGTAAAAAAAAAACGAAATTCATTTTTCACTTTTGTCGTACTTTGGCGTAGAAATTATTTCCACGAGAATACATTATTCCACAACTTTGTTCCATTTCCTGTTTGTTATCAGTTATGTATTCCAAAGAATTCCGCGCAAAACACTGAAAGTGATTAAACCGCAGTTTACTACGTTGTACACACGGAAAAAATGTTGGGCAAGAGGCTGCACCATGGCATAGTCGCACAGCGCCACCGCACGTCGGTGCGGCGGCATTACCACTATGGTACGGCAGGGCGCCCGATGAGGGACGGCAGCTCGCCCGTAGGGACGGCAGCCCGCCCGTAGGGACGGCAGCCCGCTTGTTTTGGGGCGGCAGCGCTCCCAAACTGGGAAGGCAGCCGCCTCGAGCTGTGGTTGCCCCACTCTCGGTGTTTTTGGGCGCGCGGCCGTACTCGTCGGGCGAGCAGCCCACCCGATATTTTTTCCGTGCAGCAGTTCCTATATGCACGTGCTGCACGAAGTGACTTTCAATGCCTTTTCCTCAATAAATATTTTTTACGGCACAGACATTAAAACGGCACTTTACGGCACGGAAAGAGACGTTTCAAAGATGTCATTAATATAGAGAGATTCAGAATTCGTGACGAATCTTCGAGGGTCATTCTTAGGGGTTCAAAGTGCCACTTTACGCATCGAAAACATGGCAGGCATACAAAATAACTATTCGATGATAAACGCACCGGGTCGCGTGCAAATTGCCCAACAACCGGATGCTCACCAGACCTTATCTATCACTCGATTCTGCGAGCAGCTATTGTTATCCACTACGCGATAACGGCTGTTTCTCGTGCAATTCCGAACCTCCCGCACTTGGCTTACGAGCAGTTATCATTGACCATGATAGATTTCGAACAACCGCACATCCTATCGGCTCTACGAACGGTATCGCTGACCAATGCGTGTCGACGTTCGTTTCTCGTGGATTCCAAACCCCCCCGCGCACCGGCCAGACACTTTTTGTATAAAAGCTGCTCCATTTCGGTGCCTTCATCGCTCGACTGAATCAACGCAAACTAGTTGCCTCTTAACTCTGTATTTTCTTCATCAGTTTACGTGATATACTCGACAGCCTTCGACGATGAAAATTGTTATTTTCCTTGCTGCGGTATCCGCTGCGAATATTTTCGTAGGTGTTGAGGGAGCGGTGAACGTTAGAGTACCACGTGAGGTCAGAACGATGCCTTCTGGAGGATTCCAATTATCATTCTCGGACTCCAGATTTTTCGGGATCATCAAGCGATTCACGTTTTTGGGAAAAGTAGAGAGGTCCAAGAGGGCGATTACAGGTAACGCGGCATCCATAAATTACGTGAGGCGATTCTTCGACCCCTCCCTCCCCCCGCCCCCCTTTGTGAGATTTCGTGAGATTCGGCTCGACCCCCGCCCCCCTCTAAACGCCGCACGTAATTTATGGACGCCCCTAAGGCATACAAATGATTTAACTGGCCATTGCGCTCGTCACTTTCCGACGAAATTTTTAACTAACGAAATGTCTCTGATCCAGACCCTGGCAAACGCGACCAACGTTGGACTATGTTAGAAACTGTAACGTGCAAAGTCGGCGATACGTGGATTTACTGGAATCCCTGGATTAACCTGACGGCAGGAGACATACTTGTCTACTGGTTAGATATTCAAGTCGGAAGAAGTTTAATTCACACAGAACCCACCTCCTTCGCTGGGCCGTACGTCAATGTGTCTGCCCTGACTGTGCCTGCAGGAGTGGAGGAATGGGAAATCCTGAGTCCAAGTGCGAAATCCGAAGGAAAATTTATGATTTAATTTTATTTATTTTTATATTGAAATTTATAATTTATATTTAATTTATTATTTCTCCCATTATAAGTTGAGAAAAATTTTACGTAATACGAATTTTATTATTCTAAAGTGACATCGGGCTAGGCTTTTTCCATAAACAAATAAAATATATGCTCGTAAAATGTACACACTGTGATTATAATCTATAGAACCTCGAAACTGTTTCACATATCCTATAATATTTACGATCATATAAAGTTGACGAGGAACAAGCTCCACGTACTCCCGAAACAAAACAGAGAACAGTGGAAATCCAATCCAATTGAATTTCCATCTTGTTCTCGCGTTGAAATTACGAGTGATGAAACGAACGCACAAGGTTCCAGTAGATTTTCTTGGACACTTCTTCGATTGGATTCTTTCGGTCTGTCAAAAAACTGGATTTTCACGAGATCATGCTAGCCATGATCCGATTTCAGCTGTATAATATGAAATTGAAGAACTTTTCTATGGAATCCGAGAGACCCCAACAAAATTTAAACAACTGGGTTGTAAAAATTAGCGTTGACCTGTTTCTATAATTATTCACACCACGAGCCACTGCTTGGTAGTCAGTTATTATCGTTTCGACGATCGGTGCTGTTTTTCTTCCATATTCGATCAGTTCGTAGGAGAGGGTGGGGCACATTAGGACGGTTTTCATCAGAGCCAATTTTCGACCTTCAGGACAGTTTATATTAGTCCGCTTTTGGTATGGATCAGTTGTCTTGTTCATTACCTACTAAAAGGCATGTCCGACATCGTATCTAACGGTTGTTTGTGTTCTTTGATACATGAATTATTGTAAATTCTTCAACAGTGACAATCATAAATAACCACTTACGATCCAAATTTTTTTCATCTGATGTTGGACAATGGTTCAGATGACGAAAAAATTCATACTTGTAATATTTCTGTTGTATTTGCAGAAATGATAATAAACGTAAGAATTTATCGATATCGTGCAATATTGAGGGATTGTACAACCGATGTCAATCGTATTTGAGTTATTCGACCAACTTCCTATTCAAATATACAGCGCTGTGAAGCGTGTCCGGATGTGCCCCACCCTCCCAAAAGTATGAAAAAATTCAAAACAAAGCATCTTCACGGTATAACGCTAAATGTTTTACGCAATGAATGTTACCTAAAATGGTACCTATTTATGTGTAGGAACGACTTTTGATAATACGCAGTGGTTATGAAGTTACAGCCTTACGAATCAATATCAAAAAGTTCAGCCGGCGAGCGTTAAATGTGTATTTTTTTAATTGTCAGCGAACAACTTTGTACGGGCACACTAAACGCTGGATACTGTTTCCTTTCAGTGTTTGTAATGTAGATAGAAAATGACGTTGCCCTAAGTATCCTGCAAATCGGAAAAATCGTGCTGTCCCAATGTGACCCACCTTCCCCTACTCGTCGCACAGGGTTAAAGAGTATTTTCAATACAAGCCTGCGAAGACGACACACATGTTGGCGACTGTGACAAGGAAACATAATTTATGAATAAAAAAAAAATTACGTGATATTAGCCGAGACCCCGCCACTCCCCCTTGAACGCCTCATGTAATTTGTGGACGCCCCCTAAGATGACCTTTTTCTACTCCCTCACACTCTTCTGGCCACAAGTTTGCTGACTTTGGTTCCCGAAAAATTGAATCACTCGTCCAAACAGGCTGACGATCGAGTCCGTTTTGCCAAAAATTGACATTTTCGAGTGATTTGGTTGTCAAATTAGTAGATAGGCAAGGAGAGTTCTGGCTCACTTGCGAACAGCGAAATGAGTCATCACCGTTGACGTCATGGCGGGTTGATGACCCTATGGAATGTTACATCGATGACGTCATCGTAGGGTTCGAGATCGATGATTTCAGCACGGGATCGGGAGGCCGATGAGTTCACCAGGAAGGTCGTCACCCTGGAGCTATGTCATAGGTTCCGTTTCCCGTTGTTCCAGCAATTATTTATCGTGACGAATTCTTCAAAAATCTTATCCCTGCAGGAATCTCGTTACTTGACTGGGATTTTTCGATATTATTATTAACAATACGTCATGTCTGCCATTCATTTCGACTTTTTGTCACCTTCCCGGTTTTTGTCGATACTAGAAAGTACCACACTTATTTTTGAGGCATATTCAAGTTAACCCAACGATGTGGGATGAAAAATGAAGGTAAAATTCCATAGGTGAAAGTAAGTAGATTTCATATGCCAGTTAACTTAGAATTGTTCAGCTTCATTCAAATGCAAGATTATCCAGCGCGACACGGCATAATATGCCGATCACTCGTCGTATCGAAATCCAAGCTGAGATATGTGGCTCAACATTTTTAACATCATATGTTCTATGACGTTGGGTCGGGAAGGTGGAACTGTCTCAACCTTCTGAAAGCAGCTCATTTCAGAGGGTGTGTGTCTCCTGAACACCTCTTCGAGTCTCGTTTGTTTGTTACGTTTCATCTGGATCGTAATCATGATCCCTGTTTTTCTTTCAGTTACTCTTTACGTTACCTCTACCGACATGTAGAAGATGCAAAAAAGTGTATTAGTGAATATATTCGTTAGAATATCGCGTGTCTAATGGCATAAGGTCGTAAGCGCCAAAAACGCGATTTTGGTGGCAAAAGGTCGTATCATTTTTTTTTCACGCCATTCGCTCTGAAAACGGTCAAAACGTATAGATCAATTGAAATTACGAGATCGAAAAATGTAAGTGCAAAAGGTCGTAAGTTTGGCGGATACGTCGTTCTTGCATTACAATTTTCAAGGAAAATTAAAAAACAACGTAAAGGCAAAACGTCGTATTATTTTTTTTCATGATTTTTAATGATTTTTCCAAATAGCTGTAAAAACTCGTAAAACGCAAAGATAAATTGAAAGAACGACCATTTAAAAAAATTCGATAAAAAATATTGGTAGTTAAAAGCAGAAGGTCGTGAGCGCCATTTGGATTTTTTTATTTCTCACGATTTTTCAGAATAGCTGTAAAAACTCGTAAAACGCAAAGATAAATCGGAAAAACGACCATTAAAAAAATTCGATAAAAAATATTGGTAGTTCACGGGTCGTTTGAACGTGAGCTAACCCGAAAGTCGTGGCACTTCGGATTTTTTTTTTGCAGAAGTGTTCTCTGAGGTCTAAGGATCTCGAAAAAAATTAGTTTGAAATCGGATAACGAGCTATTCAAATTTACGCGCCATTTTTCGTTTTGTTTTTTTTTTTAAATTGCCTCAAAATTTTAAGAATAGGAATAAGAAATACCTTTTTTGACGGAGTCGATGAATTCTTGAATAGAAAATTAATATAGG
>JAEUYN010001515.1:0-109701 GCA_018257835.1 Euura lappo | reverse complement strand
AAAGGGGCAAACAAAAATAAAGATATGACAAACGAGGGCAGTCGATGGACAATCGATGGCGAAAAATTCATTGAATTTGGTGTTTAGTGGGGGGCCAACTTCGTAAAGTAGATTTCAAGAACGAATAACTCCTCATCTAACAAAGGGCAAACGAAAACAAATATATGGCCAACATTGGCAAACGATAGACTATCAACGGCTAAAATTTTTTTTGAATTTGGATTATGTTAGGGGGCCGATTTGACGAAGTTGGCCCCCCCAATTTTCGAAAGCGGATAACTCCTGAAGTTAAAAGGGGCAAACGAAAAAAAATATATGGCAAACATTGGCAAACGAAGGACAAACGATGGCAAAAAATTTTTAAAAATTGGCATATATTGGGGGGCCAAGTTCACTTCGGTGAACTTGGCTCGTGCGGATTGGGACGGTACGAGGAGGTGAAGAGCCGCGAGTGTTGTGTTATTGCCGGCTTTCGCAGGACATCCGAAAGACGTGTCGCCAAAGTGAGATTCGATTCTCGTAGAATGAACAGGGACGACGTAGTGCAGAAGACGCGGCTACAGCTGTATCCGGTCGAGGATGGACTACGGAGGAAAACTTCGTCAACACTCGAGGTAAGATATTACTTCCACGTTATATCTGCTGACGAAGTTACGATAGGGAAAGTATCCCGATGTAAAATTGCAGTGATAGAAAATCTCTTTTCGTTGCAGTGGGTGTAAAATTCAATTTTACGACCATGGGAGGTTTTTTAAAACTGCATTTACGTCCACATGCAACGAAAAATATCGTATGCAACACGGGAGTTGAATGTAAAACCCTAGTGTGCTAAAAAAACAGGAGGGCTTGGCTTCGCCAGCCCTCCTGTTTTCTGAGCACACACGTGTTTTACATTTGACTCCCTTGTTACATAATATACTAATTTCCTCATGTACCCGTCCCAGGCGTAGAGTGACGAAATCTGGCGACGTCAGGATCAGACGAGAGAGCATATCGTAGGATCTTGACGCTGGATATACTGCGAGTTATTCCCGACCGGGCTGGATCGTCGAAGCGCGTTGAATGAACCCACCCGTCGACGACAACGAGCTCGCTTGGTCCCGTCTCAGATGGTTGGTATTTTTTATCAATCGAAACTGTGAGTCTATCGTTCCGACAGATGTCATGCGAGATGCGGGGAAAGGAGCGAAGGCTGAAACACCAATGAGACCTCGTTGGAAAGTTGGCGCAGAGGCAGCTAAACGATGAGCGTAGCGAATCCCGACTGAATTACAAACAGCCATCCTATTACTACTCCCGTAGCCTGTGTCGAACACAACTAACGTGTTTCGGTATACACCGAGTTTGCGGTATGTTAACTTTTTTTTGTTTCCCTGATGTACGAGTCGAATCAACGAAGAATCGAAGCTGATGTGATCTTTGTCCGATGCAGGTAGTGGTTCCAGACCCGGACCGAGCACGTCGATAGACCGCCGAAGACTTTCCGGAAGAGTATATCGGTAGCACCTGGTGAAACTGGCCACGGCTGAAGTTCAGACGGACTTTTGGGATCATCCCACGAATGTCGTTGACGGATGAATTTATACTGGAAAATTCTCTGAATAACCGCCGCTGAGTCGGCGACGCAGGTCTGTGTTCCGGTGCAGAAGTAATCCTAGAGAACTCTGCGGATGGGTATCGTACGTTATCGGCCATCGTGTTTGCTGTTTGTTATTTTAGTTTTTTTTTTTCTTTTCTTTCTGTTCTCATTTGCTTCACTAGTACGCTCGAATACAGAGGAAAAACTGGTCTTGAATGTAAAATGAAATTATTGATCCTACAGTAGTGTTATCTCTGTGTATATCTCGAGCCAGAATTTGTTGAAAACATTCGCACAGATTCTATTTTAAAACGTGTGATGTGAGATATGGACTCTGGATGGTTTGTCAGTAGGCAGTATGAAAGTACTCAGATTATCAAGATCAAGATTAATCAATCGTGACACAGAATTCGATCAATATTTTGATTTATCTAAGAAAAGGTAGTTAGTCAATTGAAGGATGATCCAAAATAAATGACCTTGTTTGTTTGAATAGTACGTCTGAACGGATGATTATGAAATTTTCTGAGAGAACGTGGAATTCAAGACAAATCTTTCTTCTTTCAGACTCCAGTGGATGCGCAGCGGAGACATACTACGAGACGATCGCCACAGAGACTTTGCCGAATTGAGGGAGATTGATGGTGAAGACACAGCGGGGCAATGATCGACAAACTTGCATTATCTTCTCTCGATGAGGGACCAGGGTCTTTTGTGGACCGTCGGTTCTCACCAATGATCGACGAACGTCAACCGCTGGCTCCGTAGAATTGTCAGCTGGCATGTTCGTATAGGATCTGGTAATCGTGGCAAGGCTGGGACCGGGCCTTGATTTTGATCAGTGTTGGGCAGCATCCAATTACATTGTGTAATTAATTACATTTCAATTACCAATTACAGTAGTAATTTGTAATCGAAAAAAATTCAATTACCAATTACATTTTTAATTTGTAATTGAAAAAAATTCAATTACCAATTACATTTTTAATTTGTAATTGAAAAAAATTCAATTACCAATTACATTTTTAATTTGTAATTGAAAAAATTCAATTATCAATTACTTTTGGAATTTGTAATTGAAAAAAATTCAATTACCAATTACATTTTTAATTTGTAATTGAAAAAAATTCAATTATCAATTACTTTTGGAATTTGTAATTGAAAGAAATTCAATAATCAATTACAATTGTAATTCGTAATTGGTAGAAATTCAATTGCCAATTACATTTTTCATTTGTAATTGGAAAAAATTCAATTATCAATTACTTTTGTAATTTGTAATTGGAAGAAATTAAATTACCAATTACTTTTGTAATTTGTGATTGGAAGAAATTCAATTACCAATTACAATTGTAATTTGTAATTGAAAAAAATTCAATTATCAATTACTTTAGCTACTTGAAATTTTAATAGAAACTGCTCTGGAAATTACGTAGAAACCTGCAATTCGAGAAATGTTATTGTATTACGTAAATATTGTTGATCATGCCGAAAGTTTGCTGCTGGAATGTTAATTTTTTATCGAAAAACCGTGCCCACGGGCAGGTTTCTGCAAAGTGTCCAGCTACCTTCACCAACAAAGGCAGAGAGGGGTCCGTGTACCTGCGAAGAGACTAGGGAGAGGGAAATAAATGGTGAAGCCTGCTGGTCATTTTCGCCATACATTCCAGTAGGGTATACAGTTGACGAGGAGAGGTGCAATACTTAGTTCAGGTTTATTTTTCTTTCCCATATCGATCTGACCACGATAAATTATAACATCTTTGAATATCCTGTGACTCATGATCATGAAGTATGTTCAAACCACGTCTCATGTGTTTTCCATGGTTTATAAAATCAAATTATTTGTCTAGTGTGAGTAATCGTAAGTGAATTTATGTAATTTAATTTTTTTTTACATCCTGCAGTTCAAAATAAACAAATGATGTAATAAAGACAACTCGAGTGATATTCATTCACCTTTCATTCGATGTATACGTTACAATATTTCATTGGCGTAGCCAGGAGGGGGCAGGGGTGGGTACGGCCCCCCAGAAAATCTGGTGCCCCCCCCCCAGAACAAAATGCTGGCTACCCAATGCAATTTTTCTTACCCTGCTCGTGGTGAAATTCTTTTTATTTTTCCAGCTATGAATCAATTGTAAATGCAATTGAATTTCGGAGTCCAAACAATTCGCGAGAATAATCTTTGGTGCACGAAGGAGGGCAAAAATAGAACAGGGATCGATCCGGATAATCAATTATCATTTGTTCGATTATTTTTTATCACTTTGAGTACTTACCGCGTTATCGAAACAATAGTTGCATTATTTATTATAAACACTGTATGGCTCTCTCTCTCTCTCTCCGGAACGCCAGCCGTATACCTAGCCTAGCACAATTCGAAATAATAATAGTTGTAACAATGAAATGTTATTATTATTATCATTATAATTATGATGATAATTTCCGAAATGATAATAATAATAATAAACAATTATTATCATGATAATAATAATGATCTTTTTTTCTTTCTCTACAAACACTCTAACATCCTGCAAAACGCACAGCACAATCAAAATTCCGGATCTTTTTAGAAATTTTCAAGTTTCATCGTAAAAAAAATTAGACAAAGCAGAGGTGTAAAGTCGTATATACGCCATTTATTATTATTGTTATTATTATTTTTTTTTTTATCTTGAACATGTTGTGAAAATCGGAATTTTATTAGTTTCTGATAATAATAATAATAATAATAATAATAATAATAATAATAATAATAATAATAATAATAATAATAATGAATGGCGTATATACGACGTTACACCTTTGCTTTGTCTAATTTTTTTATGATGACACTTGAAAATTTTCTCAAAAGATGCGGAATTTTTATTATTCTGTGCGTTTCACAAGATTTTTAGAGTTTTTGTAGAAAAAGAAAAAATTTTTTTCATTTTCATTTACAAATTTCACCACTTGCGAGTAAATTTTTTTCAATTATAACAATAATTATTATCATAATAGTAATTGTTATTATTATTATTATTTCGGAAATTATAATTATGATAGTAATAATAATAATAATAATAATAAAAGTAATAATGATAATAATGCATTGTTATAACTATCATTATTCCGAATTATTTCCGTTTGAATTCCCGCTCAGCTGTCATAGCGCTGAACAAGGAACGGCGGTTCGTGAAACGCAGGACCGCGAGACGAAGGTTGGCAACAACTGTAAGCTTGGTTCCCGGTGAGCCCGCGCGTCGAAAAAGGAGCGCTGACGGGCCCGACAAGCAACGCCAAACGATCCAACATGGATGCTTTATACCGAGAATTTCAGTCTTTTTCTGGAAACAATTCTGAGGCTTCATCGTTGAGTGAAATGAACAAGTTTTGCGATATATGTGAGTGGAATTATATTCCTGAGGGCGCTTGATAGTTCGTTTCCACCCTTGTGATGCGTAGTCCGTGATATCAGTGAAAACAAGTGACGGTCCCACGCTTCGCGACACAAAAAACCCTTATTTTACTCGATTTTGGTGAGATACACGTTCATGCCAGCTACCAATTTAATACAAATCGTCTAGGGAACCCATTAAACACCCCCCCGTTCATATCAGGCTTCATCATTTTTTAAATACGGAAACGGCTGACTGGAGCATGCTCTTAATGAACATTTTTAGATCGAATCGACTAACACGTTTTCCGATCTTACGCGAAAATTCGTGCAACAATGTAAGTATGCCTTGTAATACCGGGCAATATGGTCCACCTGGACTGAGCGCCCGGTTACCTCCAACAAACAACAACAACATGCCTTGTACTATGAGTACTATATAGGTCATGCTAGGAAACGAAATCAGCAAGCAGCCACGCCCGTTGTGCTTCAGACATCGGAGAACGGTCGCGAGGAACCTGCTGATGATACGCGACCATGGATAGTGGTACAAAGCAAAAAACCAAGGACCGGCCGAATCCACAATCAACATCAAACAGAAACAACAGAGAAAGTCGACGACGCACGGAAAAGATGCTGATAGAAAACGATTTAGTCGCGCGAATGAATCTCAGGAACAACGTTCGAACAGACTCGAGGCCGCTGCGGCGTATAAGAAGGCAAAGAGAGAAATTACCAAGAAGACTGACGGCATAGAAACTGTTTCAGAACGTAAAATGGATGCACATAGGAAAATACAAAGTCGTGCTACGGAATCCGAAGATGAACGTACGAACAGACTCAAGGCCGCCATGGCATATAAAAAAGTACAGAGAGAATCTCTGAAAAAGGCGCACGACACGGAAGCGGCCATGTTGTACGAAAATGAAGCTGATAGGAAAAAAAAAGTCGTGCAGCGGAAACCGAGGAAAATCGGAATAAGAGACTTAAGGCCGCTGCTACACACATCAGAGAAAAAAGAGAGTCTGTTAAAACTGAAGATCCGAATAAAAGAAAACATTCTCTCAAAGAACATGCATTATCGTCTAGGACAAAAAAACAAAAATCAGATGTTCACTTGGCTTCTGGAGCAAAGGCGTTGATAACAAATTTAGATCTGACGGAGAATGACGTTGACCTTAACTACTTGGGAGAAATGTATCATTCATGTCAATTCTGTAGTGCAAGACATTTTATTTCTGAATTACCAAGTGATAAGAAGTACAGCATCTGTTGTCACAAAGGCAAAGTAAGCATATCGGAAAACACAACGTATCCAGAAGCAATTAAACAGCTGATCAGCGGTACGGATGTACGCAGTAAAAATTTTCTACGAAACGTTAGAAGTTATAATAATTCATTGGCATTTGCAAGTTTCGGAGCAAAATTGGATTCCATCAAAGGAAGTCGAGGTCCATTTGTATTTCGGATATGTGGACAAACGTATCATAATACGTACGCATTACACCCGGATGCTGATGAAGCACGTAAATACGGACAACTGTACATAATCGATAATGAAATTGCCACGAGACTACGCATGCAGCATCCCGGCAATGATGGTTGTTTGCCAGAGATTCTACGTGAATTGGATCACATCATACGAAAAATCAATCCATATGCGGAAGCTTTCAAAATGATGTATGAGATGGAAGAGGAAGAGAGACAATCGTCGCATACAACCGGGGGATCTCTGCGCGAAATAAGGATGTGGCTGAAAAGAGACGATAAAGCGGATAAAAACCGTTCGAACCTACCAACGTGCAACGAAGTGGCAATTGTGTTCGTTGCAGAAGACGGAGATCCTCCGGTACAGAGAGATGTATGTGTGTACTCCAAAGGCCGAGGTGCTATAAGTATTCCAAGTTTGAGTAAACACGTCGATCCTATTGATACACTAGGGTTTGGGGCTTCCTAATGAGTGGCCCCTCTAGTGATCAGCGGCTCCTCCGGGGAGGAGAGAAGGGAAAGGAGTTGCGGCTGTAGGGGTTTAATAGATCACAATGGCTGTTGAGTATCTGCTGCTTTATTAGCTGTTGGCTGGAGGTCTTGCTCGGAGCGCTGGGCTGGAAGAAGTGACTCGCTCTGGGCTGAGCGCGGCCTTTTATTCCCCACTGGCGGCCCGTGGAGAGAGCCCGCGCAGGCGCGGTGCGCGCGGTTTAGGCGGGTACGCACGGGTTCCGGGCGGGAGTGTCTTGTATTGGCTGCGCGTTTGCGGTGTCGTTCGGTAAGCCGCCGTCGGCTTCCGAGGGCGGGTCGAAGCTCGGCGTATGGTTGGCTGCCTGCATGTAGGCGCTTATAGGTGTAAGGAGGGTGGTGTGTGTCTAGGCGTGTATCAACCGCCCCCCTGTTGAAGCGTCTACATGCAGGTGCCTGGTTATGAATTTGCGTCTGCCCAGAGTGTAGTCACGTCGTTCAACCTGTTTACAAGCTTATTATCTAAAATTATGTACAGGTCCCTAATACTATTGCTTACGTATATGTTAATTTCTAATTGTCTAGGCGCGCCTTATCTACTACTTACGAACTATATTGCGTATAAAGGTCTTATATCTAACTTATTCTATTTACCAGTCTTTCTTAACCTATTCTTATTCCTATTTCAGTCTTTCTTACCAACTAATTTACACTGGCAGAGTCTTGTCTCTTATTCTAGCACTTTGCACTAGGGTTCACTGTTCTTCGGGGTCGAAGGTTGTAGTGTTGTCGTCCTTTTCTCCCCAGTGTCTTGGTGGACGATGGTTGACACTGGGGTCTCGGCTGTCCAGCCGAGGGTATGGCCTCCGGCTCATACTGGTCCTGGCTGCTCGGGCTGAGGGCTCCAGGGTCTGGTGCAGGCTGTCCAGCCTGTGGGGGAGGTGCTGCTGCCTCTGGGTTGTCCGGTCGGACTGGGGTGGTAGGCCTGGGTGCCTGGTGCTGAGACTGGACTGTCTCGAGCGGTGAAGGTTCTGCTTCCTTCGGGTTGTCCGGTCGGACTGGGGTGGTAGGCGTGGGTGCCTGGTGCTGAGACTGGACTGTCTCGAGCGGTGATTGCCGGTCTGCGTCGGCGGGTTGCAGGGTGCCATGGGCCGGTTTTAGCTGGCTTCCGTGCGTTTTTGTGAGTCGTCCGTCTTTGTTGACGACATAGACGTCACCTCCTACCCGCTGGTGGATAGGATAGGGTCCTTCCCAAGGTGCGGCAAACCCGGCGTGGAATTTGTCCGTAGCCTTGGAGAGGTGGTGCCCCCTCGTGTACACTAGCTCGTCCGGCTGGTATCGGGGCCCAGGATCGGTCGCTGTGTTGTACCTCTCCTGGTATCTGGTCTGGTGTTCCCTAGCTTCTCGTATCCTCTGGTCCCTGTCCAGGGGAGGGGGTTCTGGTTTGGGCAGTCGCCATTCGCCAGGCTGGCGGAGCGTGTGACCCGTGAGCAGCTCGCTGGGGGTTCGACCTGTCGCGGCGTTGGTTCGCGACCGGAGGTTGAACAGGATCTGCGGCACGTGGAGGTCCCAGCTCGTATGTCTCTTGTTGTGGAGGTGGAGACGTAACCCTTTTTTTAGTTCCCGGTTACGTCTCTCTGTCGGGTTGGCTCTGGGATGGTAGATAGGAGTGGTCCAGAGCTGTGTTTGCCACTCCTCGCAGGCGTCGATCCACTTCTGGCTGGTGAACTGGGGTCCGTTGTCGCTCAGTATGGCCCGCGGATATCCCCATCGTGGAAACACCTCGTCTCTCATGCACTTGATCACGTGCTCGGTTTCTGATGATCCTAGGGTGAAGGCTTCCACCCATCGGGAGAATAGGTCAGTTACGACCAACAGAAACCGTCGGCCTCTTCTTGTGCGGGGGTAGGGCCCCATAAGGTCAACTGCGATGGTGTCCCAAGGTTCGTCCGGTCGTCTCGCCCTCGTCTGCTTCTCCGGGTTGGTGCCTGGAGTTTTTGTACAGCTGCACAGGTGGCACAACTGCACGTACTCGCGCACGTCGTTACGCATGTTCTTCCAGGTGTAGTAACGCTGGAGGGTGCGTAGTGTCTCCTCGCCACCGGGGTGGCCTGCGAGCTCGTCGTCATGGTAGGCGTAGATCGTCCTCGTGGTATAGGCTGCGGGTACCACGATCTTCCATTTGCCTCCCTTGACTTGGGTCTCCCATCGCCGGCCGGCGATGCGGTGCTGCTGGAAGAACTTCTCCTCAGGGATGCTGCGATTTTCCTTTGTAGCCAAGCGGTTCCAGCGTTCGATCTGTGGACAGATCGTGGGGTCGGTTTGTTGGGCGTCGAGGATCTCATCCATCAGGATGCCGCCTGTGGCGATCTCCATAAGGGCTGGCGTCTCGGCAGTGGTTGGCGGTAGGGGTGGTACCGTTGTTGGCGGTACCAGCCTCTCTGGGTCGTCGAACCCTGCCTTGATTCCCTCGGGTTCTGGCTGTCTAGAGAGAGCGTCTGCTAGCTCGTTCTCCTTTCCGGGGCAATGCTCGATTGTCATCGATAGCTCCTGTAAGGTCATGGACCATCGGTGTAGCTTCTTCCGGGGATCCTTCCCCTGGTGAAGCCATTTGAGGGCCTCGTTGTCTGTGCGTAGGGTGAAGTGGCGGTCCAGGTACTGCCGGTAGCGCCGAATGGCCCACATTACTGCGAGACACTCCTGCTCATTACTGTGGTAACGAGCTTCGGTAGGACTAAGTTTAGCGCTGGCAAAGCTAATTATGTTCCTCCCTTGGTCAGGCCTGGTCTGGAAGAGTACTGCTCCTACCCCTAGGCTGCTGGCGTCTGTCTGTAATGTGAACGGCCAGTCTGGGTGTGGGCGACTTAGTCGCAGGGGTCTCCGGAAGCAGTCCTTCACTTTTTCGAACGCTTCCTGCGTCCGTGGGGTCCAGTGGTATCTGGTCTTCTCGCTTAGAAGATCGGTCAGGGGTGCACTGACCACTGCGAAGTGCGGTACGTATTCGCGTAGCCAGTTGCAGGTCCCTATGAACTTCCTCAGTTCCTTCCGGGTCGCTGGGGGTGTGGCCTCGATGATTGCCCGGACGTGTTCCGGCTGCGGCTCGTTGCCTTCGTCTGTGACGACGTGTCCCAGGTAGTCGAGCCTCTTGGCTCCAAAACGGCATTTGCTGCCTGAGCAGGTGAGTCCATGGATGCTCAGCCGCTCGAGCACCGCTGCGATGTGGTTTAGGTGCTCTTCCCAGGTCTTGGAGTAGATAATTATATCGTCCAGGTATACCAGGCAAAATTCGTTCAGGTACCCGGTGAGGACTTCTTGGCTCATCAGGCGTTGGAACGTATTGGGTGCGTTTTTTAGCCCAAATGGCATTACCCGGAACTGGTATGTTCCTCCGTCGGGTGTGGAGAAAGCCGTGTACTTCTTTGCTCGTTCTTCCATGGGCACCTGCCAGTAGCCACTCTTAAGGTCCAGGGTTGTGAAGATCGTTGCATCCCCTAAGTCTTTGAGCGCGTCGTTTATTACTGGCATCGGCTGTGCTGTGTCTTCGGTTATGTTGTTGAGCCCTCGGTAGTCCACGCAGAAACGTAGTGGGGCATTGCGCTTCTTCTCGACGAGGACCACGGGTGAGCTGTAAGGTGAAGTGCATGGCTCGATAATGCGGTTTGCCAGCATCTCTTGCACCTGCTCATAAATGATTTTCTTCTTCTCCTGCGAGTACCGGTACAGGTTCGTCCGTACGGGTCGGTCGGTACTCAGCCGGATGTCGTGTTTGATCGTCCGGGTCTGTGGAAGCCTTCCGTTCGGCTGGAAGACGTGGGTGAACTGTGCCACGAGTTCTTGGAATTTCCCGGCATAGGGGGCCGGAAACCCATGGTCCATCGGTGGTAGTTCAGTGGGCTGGTGTTGCGTCATTCCGTCCAACAGTCGTACAGTGTGCCTCTCTTCCTGTCCGAGGTGTAGGCAGCATCTGTTCAGATCGATGATGGCTTTCTGTAACTCGAGGGTAATACTGGTCTCCCCTAGTATCTTGCTGACGGCTTGGTTCGTCGCCAGGTTCGCTTCTCGCGGTCCGGGTCGTAGACGGCGATCGGTCGGGATGTACCTAGGCTGTATGAAGTTGTCCGTGGCTGCAGTGTCTATGACAGCCTCTGTCTCCTTCCCCTCGATGCATACCCTGATACGGGGTAGATGGGTGTGTCTCGTTGTCGCTATATTTAGTGTTGGCTTGGGTCGGGGTTGGCGGCGCGATTTGCCGTATCCGTCGCCACTCTCCAGTTTCCCTGCGTCTTTGCTTGGCCGGACTGGAGGACAGGGCAGTCTCGGTTCCAGTGTCTTTCTGGGCAGTGCCAGCATTTCGGCAGTTGGGAGTCTGGTTTCGTCGTCTGCTTCGGGGGCGGGGTTGGCTTCTTGGGTCCATCCTCTTCTTTCTTCGGCCTGGTTACAGGCATTTCGTCGGTTTCCGCCTCTATCGCCCTCTCGAGCAACGAAGCGAGGTTCGTAGGCTTGTGCGGGCGCACTGCTACCCTTAGGGATGGTCGTAGTAGCTCAATCAGGGTGGCTACCTTCTGTGCCTCGGTGTCGTCTTTGCGGACCCTCTGGTACAGCCTGTATTTTAGCTGCAGGAATGGCCCAACAGCCTCTTTCTCGCCTTGACGTTGCGAGTAGAGCCGTGTATGCAGGCGTGTTAGTACCGCCGGATTGTTGAATCTGTTCCTCAAGAGAGTCCCGAATGTAGGCCAGTCCGGTACGAGGTCACGGTAGCAGCTCCACCATTTCTCTGCTTCGCCCTTCAGGCCTTGCTCGATCGTGCTTGCCTTCAGGGCTTCTCCTCTGGCTGAAATTGCTGTAAAATAAGCCTCGCATCTGCGTAGGTATTCCTCCGGGTCTTCGTGGTCCAGCCCGTGGTACTCTGGTACTGCCGGGCGCGAAATCGTCAGGGCATGGACCAGGGCTTCCCATCCCTGGGGTGGGATATTTATATGCTGTGCCGGGACCTGGGCCTGTGGTCGCGGGTCTTGTCCGTGCTGCTGTCCCTGCTGCGGGTCCTGCTGTTGGGGGTCAACCATCTTTTTCTTGGCCGGTCGGCCTGGTCGTCTGAATGCTTCGTCGCGGAGTTGAATTCCGCTTGCAGTCGTCGGCTGTGGGGTAATATTGGGCGCCACTGGGTTTTCGTACACTCCCAGAAGTGTGTTGTCGGCTGCTGCTAGTCTCGGGGACCTTCGTATCGGCGATCGCTCAGTAGGCATTCGGGTCAGTGTAGTCCGTGGGGCTCTCTAGCTCCATCTAGGCCCTTGCGTTGGGCGTCAAGTTGATACACTAGGGTTTGGGGCTTCCTAATGAGTGGCCCCTCTAGTGATCAGCGGCTCCTCCGGGGAGGAGAGAAGGGAAAGGAGTTGCGGCTGTAGGGGTTTAATAGATCACAATGGCTGTTGAGTATCTGCTGCTTTATTAGCTGTTGGCTGGAGGTCTTGCTCGGAGCGCTGGGCTGGAAGAAGTGACTCGCTCTGGGCTGAGCGCGGCCTTTTATTCCCCACTGGCGGCCCGTGGAGAGAGCCCGCGCAGGCGCGGTGCGCGCGGTTTAGGCGGGTACGCACGGGTTCCGGGCGGGAGTGTCTTGTATTGGCTGCGCGTTTGCGGTGTCGTTCGGTAAGCCGCCGTCGGCTTCCGAGGGCGGGTCGAAGCTCGGCGTATGGTTGGCTGCCTGCATGTAGGCGCTTATAGGTGTAAGGAGGGTGGTGTGTGTCTAGGCGTGTATCACTATGACATATCCTCTGATGTTTCCCTCCGGCGGAACAGGATGGTCGCCAAGGATGAAGCAAAGCAACGGCAATCGTGAAATAACCGTGCTGCAATATTACAGCTACAAGTTGAGCGATAGAGGGGGATTCAATCCATGTCTGAACATGGGAAGATTGTCTCAACAGTACATTGTTGATATGTGGACGAAAGTTGAAAGTAATCGTCTATATTACATACGAAATCAACAAAGCAAATTACGAGCAGAATTGTATAAAGGAGTCATTGATTATCTACATAACAAAGCCGGATAGGACAACGCAAGGATTGGCAAAATGGTGATATTGCCATCGTCTTTCTGCGGTAGTCCACGTGCCCTACAGCAAAGTTTCATCGATGCAATGACGCTATTGCAAAAATACGGGAAACCCGACTTATTTATAACAATCACCTGCAATCCGAAGTGGAGAGAGATAGTAGAAAATTTGAAGCCCGGTCAAATTGCTACGGATCGACCAGATCTCGTAGCTAGCGTGTTTGAATTAAAAGTTAGGGAATTGAAAGCGGAATTAATCGACAAAGCGATATTTGGTAAGTGTGTCGCTTACGTCTATGTTATCGAATTTCAAAAGAGAGGCCTACCGCATGCTCACATGTTATTTTGGCTGGAAGAAGATAGCAAAATTAGAAATGCAGACGATGTTGACAAAGTAGTATCTGCCGACATACCAGACAAAACGCGACACCCGTTATTGCATGAAATAGTCAAACAATGTATGATTCACGGACCATGCGGTCACCAAAACGTGAATTCGCCCTGCATGGATAGTAAAACAAATCGATGTACCAAACGTTACCCCAAAGATTACATATCCGAAACCAACTATAAGTCAACGGGGTATCCATTATATCGCAGACGAGACGACGGCAATGTGATCTGTGATACGATTAAAGGAGGGGTACGTAGGGTTGCTGATAATAGAAGTGTCGTGCCGTATAATGCATATTTATTATTGAAATTCAATTGTCACGTTAACGTAGAAATATGTACAACGGTCCAATGTATAAAGTATCTATTCAAGTACTGTTATAAAGGGCATGATTGCGCGGTCGTCGAAATAAAGGATGCGCAGGAAGAAAATAGCGTGAAATATGACGAGGTTGACGAATATATATCAACGCGATATGTGTGTCCACCCGAGGCAATGCATCGGTTGTACCAATTTTCGATGAACGAGCAGTCGCACGCTATATATAGGCTAGCTGTTCATGTAGAAAATGAACATACGTTATATTTTGAAGAGGGTCGCGAAAATGCAGCTGTAGACAAAAATAAAGAATCAACGCTGCTTGCATGGCTGAATCTTAACAAGATTGATGTGGAAGCGCGTAATTATTTGTACTGTGAAATTCCAACTCATTATGTGTTCAATAAGATAAAAACAGAGTGGACGAAACGAAAGAAATTTGTGAAACCTGTACTGAGCAGGATGTATTTCGTGAGTCCCCGCGAAATCGAGCGTTATTATTTGAGATTGTTGCTATTACATGTTCGGGGAGCACGATCATACGGTGAATTGCGGAGTTTCGAAGGTACGATGTACTCATCCTTTTTCGAAGCAGCAGTAGCGCGAAAGTTAGTTAGTAATGACGAAGAATGGGACAAATGTCTAGCTGAAGGATCGAATCTCGAATTCCCGAAAGAGATGTGTAGGCTGTTCGCGTACATTTGTGTTTTCGGTATGCCCATCAATGCACGTGAATTGTTTGAGAAATACAAATGCGAGATGGTTGATCGAAATGAATACAATGAACAAAACGAACAAAAGGCGTTGCAAGTGATTAACGAAATACTCACATTTCATGGATTCACATTGCGAAGTTTTGATTTGCCAGATATAAAAGAAGATTACATATTTCTGAGCGATATGGACAATGACGAGGACATAACTGCTCTTAATCAGACAGTGACAACATTAGTCAACAGTTTAACGAAACATCAACGTAATGTCTATAATGCAGTCATGAATGCTGTACGTGGCGAAAGCTCCGATAAGCTTATTTATGTGGACGGCCCGGGCGGTAGCGGAAAAAGTTATCTACATAACACCATTATAACTACATTGAAAGGTATGGGCTTGATAGTGGTGTCTGTAGCATGGACTGGAATTGCAGCGAATTTGATGAAAGGAGGGAGAACTGTACACTCAACCTTCAAACTCCCGTTACAGTTAAACGAATGCTCAACGTGTAATATCAAACCGAATTCTAGACAAGGGTTGCACATTCGAAATTCGAGAGTTATAATCTGGGATGAAATAACAATGGCCTCTAAGTATGCACTAGAGGCTGTCGACCGTATGTTGAGAGACATATGGAATTGTAACGAACCATTTGGTGGTAAAATAGTCATAGTTTCTGGTGATCTTAGGCAAACTTTACCAGTTGTGCGACATGGGAGTAGGACACAAATTCTAGAAGCTTGTGTTAAGAGAAGTATCTTATGGAATAATTTCGTATAGGTACACGTCATTGAGGGGCAACATTCGCGTCTCTGATGGACAAACAGATTTCAAACAATGGCTTCTACGAGTTGGTGATGGTGTCTTTGGCGATTCTTTTGAACGTAACAACGAAGTTGTATGCATTCCTACAGAATTCCATTCGAATGGCGATATTGTGCGAGAAATATTTGGAGAAAGTGTAGATCCACAAGATCCCTCGAATTATGGTAAGGTTATATTAGCTCCGACCAATGTCGATGTCATCGCCATAAACGATGAAATATTGTCAAAAATTAAAGGTGATGTAATGGAATATCTGAGTGTCGACACAGGTACAGATGATGATAATACAGATATCAGCAATATACTTCCGATTGAATTCATGAATTCATTGACTCCCAATGGTCTTCCACCTCATAAGTTGATGTTGAAAGTAGGAAGTATTGTCATCTTGCTACGTAACTTAAATCTGTCACAAGGGCTATGTAATGGTACTAGACTGGTTGTAAAAAAGCTAAACCAATACCTGATCTGTACTGAAATTATAAGTGGAAATTGCGCTGGCGAAACTGTACTGATACCACGAATAGATTTAACACCGAGCGAAGAAGATATACCATTTAAGATGGTGAGAAGACAGTTTCCTGTGAGATTAGGTTGTGCGATGACAATTAACAAGTCACAAGGCCAATCTTTTGATAGCGTTGGAGTGTACTTACCAAATCCCGTGTTCAGTCATGGTCAACTATATGTTGCTTTGTCTAGAGTCAAGTCGAAAAATAATTTGAAAGTCTTGCTGACAAAGGAATCGGTTGAAAAATCAAATGGCAAAGTGTATACAAGAAATATTGTATACAAGGAAATCTTTGGTACTTCGTAAGCCAACAAATTGAGATCTATAGTACTCATTGTGGCTCTAGGGAAGCAAATTTAAAAATATATGCTGTCCGAAATGTGATATCCAAAATCACAGTGGCATGTTGAGTTTTATCGTACATTTGGTGACGAATCACTATTTCCAAATTATATTCTATGTAGATTATACATATTGGACATGCATTTTCGGGGTATTGTTATGGACTACGATACCACGAATATGTAGTTGGTAATAATAAATTTCAGCCGCTTCAATTGGTCGTGAGCGCTACTTAGCTGCTAATCATCAGGACACAAGCGCTACACATAATCAGCTGCTAATGTCTTATCTCGACATAAGCGCTACATGCAATCAGCTGCTAACGTCTCATCAGGACACAAGCGCTACAGATAATCAGTTGCTAATGTCTCATTTCGACATAAGCGCTACATGCAATCAGCTGCTAACGTCTCATCAGGACAAGCGCTACACATAATCAGCTGCTAATGTCTTATTTCGACATAAGCGCTATATGCAATCAGCTGCTAATGTCTCATCAGGACACAAGCGCTACAAATATTTAGTTGCGGATGCCTCAGTTCGGCATATACGCGCTACATAAAATGACAACTTAGGTGTGTGTATGTGTCAGCGCGTGTGCGTGAATAAAATAGTATTACAGAATAACATGTGTATGTGTGTGTATGACCATGGGCAGAGGGTGCCTTCGCGTTAAAAATTGTATTGTACATTGTAATATTTACCGATGTTATTGACCGATGATTTTTCCCTGACATCTAATTCCGTCAGCTTATTCAATGGTCGTGTATTAGGCGTATTCAGTTAGAATTCGTTCCCAAGAATTATTGTTTCTGCTGTTGAGAAATTTGTGCTACGTTTTCATTTCATATGCTTCTTTTAACGCAACACTGACGAGATTTGCGTATCTGCGCGGTGATCTGAATTCTTATTACGGAAAATCATTTTCGGAACTCTGTCTATGAATCATCCTTGGCAGGTGTGCCCAAAGCTCTAATTGGTAGTTGTATTCCTTCCAAAGAGCGTAACTCTACTACCCTACTAGCTCGTTACTCAAGGCAAAGCCTTATTCTTTAAGCCTGGATTCTACACTAACCGCTGGGATGGGCGGATGTCATCCTGTCATTCGACGCTTGAATAAATATAAGAAATATGAAGAATCAAATATCACCGAAAAAGGAGTGAAAATTGGATCTTAATCAAATTTGGAGTCAATATTTTTGGGATAGCACCCAACAAACGAATTCGCTGTCGCATCACTTACAACGTTATGGCCGGAAAACAATACAGCGCAACTCTGCTACTTACACGGATGGGATGGGCGGATGTCATCCTGTCATTCGACGCTTGAATAAATAGAAGAAATATGAAGAATCAAATATCACCGAAAAAGGAGCGAAAATTGGATCTTATTCAAATTTGGAGTCAATATTCTTGGGATAGCACCTAACAAACGAATTTGCTGTTGCATCTCTTACAACTTTATGGCCGGAAAACAATACAGCGCAACTCTGCTACTTACACGACGGTCACTCAGGGCAGTCTCATTTTTCAAGACGGTATAGTCTGCGCTAATAGGGTCGAAACAATGTCATCCCATCATTTGACGTTTCGCCAAATAAGAGAATTAAGGACAATTAATTATCATCGAAAGAGGAATATAGGATCGAACTCGAATATATAGACAACATTTTTGGCACACTTACTTATACTAACAATAAGTCTGTGAGTCTGACATAAGCAGCTTGGACCGACGATTGTTCCTGTTCGGCGTAAACAAGTATACATGCAGAAGAAAGTGGCGTCAGATCCAGCATCGGGCCTGGGCAGCTGCGGTATCTATCTTTTGCGTATACCTGAGAAATCTGCTCGTGCCTCACCTGCACGATCTATGACGTCGTAACCAAATATTGGAAACGGCTGGACCCTGCCAAGCCTGTGAGCTCCTTCAGTCTTCGTGGCGTGGCGCCGAGATACTGTGTTTCAACTTTCGCATCAAGTGAAGACACTCTTTTGCGATTCAGCTTTGTGTGTGCGATAAATCTTAAATTATAAATTCTGAGGACATTCCGTAGTGCATAATAACCTTGCGGACACTCTGACAAGAATTGACGGCATTAGTAGAGATTTGGCACATCAATAAGTATTTTCTTCTAATCAGGATGTTAAGGAATAAACTAGAATTTGTAATTTCGAAAATAGAGCGTAGTAGCTTCATCTCGACTTTCGTGTTCATTTAGAGTGTTAAACAGTAGCTGACCTCAACATCTCGCACTTGATAAATAAGTTCCGCGTATGAGATTTGATAAATAATTTGACTATTAAAAATGCGTTTGAATATTGAATCGTTGAACTTAAGATGAACACTAATTAATCGATTACTGCTTGGGAACGAATCATTTTTAAACACTGTCGATGTTAAGTAGATTAAGGCGTCATTGATGGATAGGGGGCTGTCGGTGAGTAGAAAGAGTGCACGCTAAATGTGAATTTAACATCTTTCGATCCATGGAATAACGCAAAAAGTAGGAAAACTGTGATCAGCGCGCACTCTTTCTGCAAACCGAGAACGTCATCATCGAAAAGTAATATTTCGACAGTCGATACAATTTTGAATATCACGTATAAAATTCAGGCCCGGATTTGCCGTATCAGGGGCCCGGGGCTAAACGAATTTTTCGGGGCCCTGCTAGGGGATCATGTCTTTGCAAATAGAAGAGAATTTTTTTAATACATCTAACAAGCATAAAAATGTATCATGGCATGAAAGACATTGGGAGAATAGAGAGTATTTTTGAGATAGTACTTTTTAAACATTCTCATTCATAGCACTTTTTTTATTATATCATTTTTTATATTATAAAATTTTGTATATTATATAGTGCGTTTTTTATATTCTATAATTTCTGAATATTATATGTATGAAGCACTTTTTTTCTTTTTTTATATCATATAATTTTTTTATACTATACATATAGTACTCTTATATTGACCAGAACATCTGAGATCGAAGCTAATAAAAATCACCATAAAATTATGCACCACTGTCAGAAGGACTGAAAATTCGTTGTCTACAACGATTTCTTCCGAATTTTAGCGCTGACGAAATCTTCAATGATTTTATTGTGATTGATACTGTTTAGGACATCACTTTCAATGCAGCAAATGGATAGTCTTGATAGTCTATCATTCTGCATACAAGCTCTATATTTATTTTTGATGTATGCGAGTTTCGAAAAGGAACGTTCCGATTCACAATTTCCAATTGAAATTGACAAATATAATCTCAAAATGATGAACGTATTTGGAAAAAGAGATATTAAATCCTCATCTATTATCATTTTGAATAAATTTTCGGGATAAAGATCTTTGTTCCGCAATGCTTCCGCTTTCACAAACGATTGGAAAAAAAGAAGCTCATCTACGAAGGACTCATCTATATCCTCTGTATACGTATCGATCAACTTTCGAGCGTACGTCTGCAAATGTGCCTCATCCATCTGGGGAAAATCCGTGGTAAATAATCCGAAAAGATCTGCAAGGTGTGAATAGGCAGCAGATCGTCGATCTAATTCAAAAGACACCGTATCTATTATTGACACATGAGTCTCAATACGGAATTTTTCCGCAGCTGTCGTAAATCGTGTAGGCTCGCATGTCTGACTGTCGGGATATTTTGCCTTTGAGGTAGATCGTTTGGACGTGTATTCGGGGCTAACGAACGTACTCAATTTCTTAGCGTTTTCTTCGAAGTACGTAATTTCATCGCGCTTTTCTAAAACAGTGTCCCTCAGACCACGCAACAAATTCACACCTGTTTTCAAATTCAAACCAGGTTTCTGCAACACTAGACTTACTGCGTGAAACTTTTCTAAAAGCTCATTCCATAAAACTGTCAGGAAAGCCGTTTCCAATTTTGTGAGCGTTTTTGCTAAGGAACCACTTTCGAGTTTAGTATCATGCCTCTGGTTTTCATCGTCTCGGATCTCAATAAGGGCTTCGTATACGAGGTTATGATTTTCGTAAAGCGATTTTGACGCATCCCCCCGCGAGGACCATCTCGTTTGCGATAGAGGTTTCAATGTCAAATGCTTCGTGTTCTGGTTATTAATTTTGGATGTTAATACATTCCAACGATGGGTAGAAGCCGAAAAAAAGCGTACAATTTTTGCAAAAACATAAAAAATTTTGCAGAAAAAAAAACGGAATTTTGTTCAGTGATCGGTTTTAACAGATCCTTCAAATTTTTTAAACCGCGACCGACAGGGGGCCCCTGAGCGTGCGGGGCCCGGGGCTATAGCCCCTCTAGCCCCCCCCCTAAATCCGGGCTTGATAAAATTGATCAAAACCTTTGTGGTTACAATATTTCGAGAATTTTGCTCAATTGTATATTACGTGGTGACTCTTTATTTTCGTTCTGCAATATTATGTATCCGGAAATATTGAACCGTGAATTATAATTTCGTTCTTTGTTTATTCTGAAATTGTTGATATTGATCTGTGATCGTTTCATTGCATTTAAAGAATGAATTTATAATAAAAATACTTAATTTATTTTCCGTTTCATCTTTGCAAGTGTGTAGTTACTCATTACCCCCTGCTTCCTCATTTCACCAAATATAGTGAGGATGAAATTGATTTCATTGAATAGTCACAAGTAATTATTATTCTAAATTCTTTGAACCGATCTCTATTTATTTAATGAGGTTTTGGAAATTGTCGCTATGGTACATTCAGGTGAAAGTATGCATTCTGTAATACAGACACTGCAATTTACAAGGCACAGACAGATACATGTTTTATCTGTAATGCAATTAAACTATCTGAAACGTATAGTATAATTGTGCCCCTTTCTGCCGACCATAGTAAGGTTAATAACAATTTCAATTTATGCAAATAGATGTTACATATCCATTTTACATTTGTAATACAATTGAACTATCCAAAAGGTGTAGTGTAACAATATCAGTATGTTCTTAAAATATTTTGAGTACTACTGACAACCGATCAAGCGCAGCGTGCGAGGAACAATCCTCTACCGATTTCCACTGCACAAAGTGATAGTATACACTCCCAAAATATTTGGAATACCACTGACAACCGAGCGAGCGAAGCGAGCGAGGAACAACGCTCCCCCTCAACCGAGTGAGCGAGCGAAGCGAGCGAATGAGGAACAACGCCTTCTAGTTTGAAGTAAATTACACGATCATCCAACAATTACCACAGAGAATTCGTAACATTTTGGCGACTGTAAATATGTCCGATGTAAAAGCAATAGAACAAGCACTGTCACATCTAGATGTAAATTGGGAAGAGAAAAGTAATAACAAGCAACAGGGTCAAGGGAGCAACCAAGTAAATAACTGGCAAGTTCACAATAATCAACAACAAAGGGGTAATTTTTCAGCAAGTTCACAAAACAGTTATCCAAACCAAAGCACGTATTCTGTACAGCCAAATTACCAAAACTCATCCCCAAATTTCAGTCAAAATTCACAGTATCAAGCAAATTACCAAGCACCAGTAAATACTCAGACTTTTTTACCGAACGTTAGTTACCCACCGCCTCACTTTGTTGGAACAAGCAATCAAATCCAAACAATACCTTTCTCAAACCAAAACAATAGCGTACCGGCAAATTTGAATAGAAATTTAAACTCATAAACAACGCGATGTGTTTGAGTCCGACATCGAGTTGTGATTATATACATTTAGTTGAGGACTTAACGTATGATATTAACAATCCGGAAGAAAACGTCAAAAAAGTAAAGCAAAGCTTGTCTCAAGGTCCAAATATTGCAATAAGCGTTTTAAATTATCGAATAATAGCTTTAATTGATTCTGGTAGCCAAGTCACATGCATGTCTGAAAGAACGTATCAAACTTTGAAGAGTAAACATAATTTGAATGAACTGCCAGTAAGCAATGTAGTCGTATTACCAGCCATAGGGCGGAAGCCCACTAGAGTTAAGCGACAAATCTTGGTCGACGTGTCTGTGGGATCGCAAATCATTAAAACAGTTTTCTTGATAATACCGCATTTATCTAACGGGGTGATCTTCGGAAACGACTGGCTTGGTATAAATAAAGTAGTGTTAGATTATGGGAGAAAAACAATAAGCATCAATAACAAGGTAATAGTTCCGCCACTTTTTTCGTACGACCGGGAACCTTCGGAAAGGGTAAGCTCATTCGCGTTAAACGAAAAAATGTACATTCAAATTTTGACTGCTAATAATATAGAAAGAGATGAAGAAGAAATTGAAAACGAGAGTCAAACTAGAATAAATGAAAATGAAAAAGTTAAAAATTACGATGATGATGAAGTAGTAATAGTCTTTGAAAAAATTACAATTGAAGATTCTGGAAATGATAATGATGATTATATGTTAGAAGCACGTGAAAGCGTGATGCAACCTAACAATGCATCTGATTGTGTAAATAATGAGGAGAATTTTGATAATGTTGTAGTAGATTTAGAAAATATTTGTATAAGATTAATGAATAACAATAAAATTGCATCGGTAGATCAAGAAGAGGATAATCCGATAGCAAATGAAATTGATAATGTTGATTGGGAACTGGTAGATGATAATTTAAAAATGAATGAAGTTGAAGATGAAGATGAAGAGAGAAGATTAAGTGCTCAAAAGAGTGAAAAAACGGTCGTGTCGGAAGACCAAAACTTTTACGAAAAAATTACGAGTAGTATAAAAACAACAGAGTCAGAGGACCACAATTTTTATAAAGATGATATGAACCAAGAAATCCTACCAGTTCTGAATGAACAGATTCGAGTCATAGAATCGAAAGCGAATGATCAGACTTTTTTTTGAATCTGTCCGGTCAATCGTGACTAGTTTTACGAATCTAAGTGGAGAACAAAAAGCCGAACTTGAAAGACTGATAATCCGTTACAAAAACCTGTTTTCAGACAAAGCCGGGTGTACAAATGTGTATGAACACACTATAAAAGTGATAAAAGATAAGCCAGTCGTTCGAAAATCATACCCGATACCATTCAAGGTCAGGGAACCAGTAGATGTAGAGATAAAAGAAATGCTGCGAGCAGGAATAATAGAAAGATCAAACAGTCAATATTGCAACCCATTGAGAATCATTCTGAAAAAAGAAAACCAAGTAAGATTATGTTTGGATGCCAGACACGTTAACGATATAATCGAATCTGATAACGAGAGCCCACCACCAATAAACGAACTATTAAGAAAATATCATGGTGTAAAATACATGACGTCAACGGATTTGACCCACGGATATTGGCAAGTACCATTGGAAAAGAACTCACGTCAATATACAGCTTTTTTGCATAATGGTACCTCATACCAATTCTGTAGAATCCCTTTTGGTATCAAGACTGCAGGAAGTGGATTCATACGAGCGTTAAGCATAGCACTTGGCAATGAATTCGCCTCTTTTCTGACTTGTTACATAGATGATTTGCTCATGACGTCAAATGATTTCGATTCACACATAAGACACCTCGACTTGGTATTTGATCGATTAATGAAACATAACTTCACACTTCGTCTAAATAAATCACTATTTTGTAAAGAATCAATTGCATTCCTGGGATATATCATCACGCCTGTTGGTGTTAGCCCAAATCCAGATAAGTTAAAAACAATCAGAGAATTTCCTGTACCGACAAGTAAAGTAGTACTGCAACGATTTTTAGGCGCGTGTAACTTTTATAGGCAGTTCAGCATAAAATATTCAAATTATGTTACACCACTGAGAGATTTGTTAACAGATGATGCACCATTTAAATGGACAGCAGAACACACAAAAGCTTTTGAAGATTTAAAGGAAAGCTTTATTAATTGCGTAACCCTCAATCATTACATGCCTGGTGCAGTATTTAAAGTACAGACAGATGCAAGCGACTTGGGAATAAGCGGAATTTTATACCAGATTTTATATCAGAATTTGGTTGATTGGAAGCCCGTTTGAAATGATAACAGATCACGAATCATTAACGTTTATTAATACAGCAGAATTTTTAACTCCGCGATTATCACGATGGGTCGGAGCATTACAGCAATATACCTTCACAGTTAAACATTGCAAAGGGAGGGATAACGTAGTTGCAGATTTTTTCAGTCGTCATATCGATGGGAAACAATGCACAACTGAACGTAACAAACTGATCATAACAAACATCAACAAGCTACTAGTCGATAACGTAGAGCTGCAAATCAATAAAACGAAAGCAATAACTATTGAATTAGACCGTAACCTAATTAAAGATCTACGAAATTTAAAAGAATTACAGAAAAGAGACAGTGAATTCGAAAAAATAATCAATAAATGCAAAACAGACTCACCTGACCCCTGTTATAAGATTCATGAAGAACTATTGTTTTATAAAGGTAAAATTGATCCAAAATGGTTGATAGAAATTCCCCAAAGCCTAGCAAAATCACTTGTAATATCAATTCACGAAAAATTAGGGCATATGGGTGTATACAAAACATACAAACACATCAGTAAATACTATCATTGGCGGAAAATGAGAGAATCAATAAAAAAGTACATCCAAACTTGTGACATGTGTCAAAGAACAAAAGCTCTAACGTATAGCATGGAAGAAGAGTTTAAAAGAGTACCAGCTGACAGTCCAAACGATTTAGTGACAATAGATTTTTACGGTACCCTTCCAAAGTCCATTGGAGGAGTGCAGTACTTGTTAGTCGCGATAGATTCCTTTTCAAAACTAGTTGCACTATATTGCATTAAACGTGCCACCACAACCACAGCATTAAACAAAATGAACGAGTATTTTGAAAAAATAGAAAAACCTAAGCGAGTACTATCAGACAACGGAACACAATTTACAGCCGCCAGATGGAAAATTGAATTAGAAAAACTAGGTGTAAAAGTATGCTACTCGGCAGGCCGACATCCTCAGTCAAACCCGACTGAGAGAGTCATGAGGGAGTTAGGTCGATTATTTCGTACGTTCTGTAATGATAAACACACTAAATGGGCAAAATATGTGAAAGATATGGAAAACCTGTTCAATTTAACAACACATCACAGCACTGGTTTTGTACCCTTTGAACTCCACTTTAACAAAACAGCTTACGATAAAATAACTGAAATTGTCAAATTTCCGAACCGAATAGAAAGCGACCACAGTATTAAAATAATGTTAGCTCCAGACGCTTTGCAGAAAAATTTTGAAAAAAGAATCCGAAATCAAAAATCAATATCAAAGGTCACATTAAACGAAGGAGATCTAGTCTTACTACGCGTACCATATCCATCTTCTGCCATTGACAAAACAACGCACAAATTTTTCCACCTGTATAAAGGACCATATAAAATACATAAAAAGATCAACGATAACGCTTAGAATTTAATAGATACGAATAATAGAAATAAAATATTGGGAACCTTCAATCGGGTGAGTTTGCGCAAATACTATCAGCTTGCAGATCCAAATGCAATAACAACTGCATAAGAAGGATAGATTGAAACTCGCCACGATTCCAACAAACGCTTCAATGAATATAACATGTATAGAAATAAGAATTTTAGATGTAAATTTGAAAAAGAGAATTTTGAGGGTCTTATGAAAAATTTTTTACACAGGAAAACAATATAATTTAGATATAAAGTGATAGGAATAAAAATTTTAGGTGTAAATTCAAAAAATAGAAATGTTAGTTAAACAAAAAATAAGCATACATAAAAGAAAAATGTGTTTAAAAGATAAGATAGATATTAAGAAAGGAATGAGGAATGGATGTATGAATGAGAAGGATTTCGTTTTCGTTTGTTTAAAAGAGAATTTTAGAATTTCAAAGTAGACGTAGAAGCAACATTTAATTTTCACTGTTTCGTTTTCACCACACCATCGAAAATGGGGGGTGATGTAACGATATGTGAGATCAAGGAGATTCGAAATTACACGCCTTAGCCAGATTGAATACGCAAATCAGAAGTATATAAACGTAAACAGCATTTTGAACTATATTTCGACGGACCTTACGGCAAAGGACGTTCGACTCTCTCTCTGCTGGAAGACGTCGAAGCGTGAGGTCGACTCAGACTCTCTCATAATATTCGCATTATCGTCCAATGTAACTTATACAGTATCAATCAATTTTCGATCACAAAGCCGTGAATTCTGGATAATATTAAACCACACAAAATCATCTTCGAAGCCTGTGAGCAAATGGAACCAGGAAGTAATCCCCGATCGTGATTGGTGACGACCAATCGCCCGGGAACCTGCCAACGAATATCCAGACCATCTTCGGAGCCGCTGAGCCACCAGTCTACAAAGAATCACGAGCTAAGTCTATAACATCGGATCGTAGGTGTATTGTGCCACATCCGATTGTTACAAGTAACATATTCCGTCTGACCAACCTTTTGATATTCTTCGTAAATTTAACATAACTTCAAACAAATTGCGTAATTTCGCTTATCTTCACCTCTTTATCTTTTTCGAGTCAAATTTCAACCATTTCCCTGGAACTTACTTCCAGTGAAGAGCGTCTTTCCAACCAGAGCAATTTTAACATGTCTGAATGAATAAGTGAGTGAATGTTTTGCTATTTTATCTTGTCCAAATAATTATATCTTTTATAATTCTATCTTTACTTCGCATGTCTCAAAGTTATATGACTTTTCGTTACCTGGTTTCTTAGTTTCAATAAACGAGCCAATTTCACGTAATTTGTGACCTCTATATGATTTCATGACCCCTCTATTAACCTGTTCCCGAATTATCGTTAGCAATTTAAATGTATTTGTGACGAGAAGCAGGGCTTCGGCCAATAATATCGTCACAAAACACGTACATAAGTTATTATCACCGGGGACGCCTTCACCACGCTCGGCAGCTGCGCTGGCGTCCATGGCCGCGTTTAAGGCCTCATCTTCTATTCCCGACCTTTCGGAATTCGGCATGATTCCTATCAACCGACAATACGTATACATATATCAGACCTAATTTGTAATCGCTTCAGAAAAACAATCACCTCTGATTAAACGAAACTTACGGTATTTGCAAGATCAATCAATAATTTGGGTCCCCTTCTTAATCTCTCGACTACCGAGACTCTAGATCCACGTAGTCGTCTTCACTGTCGTCAATTTCGCTTTGGCTTACCGGAAATGTAGTATAACGGAAGTTATAGTCATACGCAAGATGGTTCTTCCTGTGACCAATACCATAGATATACGAAGTGGTATATCTGCAAACTCTGGTTCTGTAGGAAACTTAGGTATGAATCTATGTATAATAATAGTTAGACGCAAGGTAGCGCACCAATCAGAGGTCATGGATGTAGTCACGTCTGTCTGCTCGACTTCTAACACTATACATGGTATATTCTATGATTGTACAGTATTGGCCAAGGGAACTACCACCTTCCGTGAAGCCTTGCGTCATTCTATTAACTGGTCATCGCGGAAGCCGAAAGACAAGAAACATGGACCAACACTTATCACTCGGATCCTCATCATCAGTTTCACTATCGCCAAGTGTCGTAAGTTATTTTTTTTATCCTGAACACGAATTTTTCTCCTTAACATGCTGAAAATTAATGTCAACATCTGTTTGGTAGTTCGAGAATAAGAACTTGGACGCGGAAATCGACGACGAATTTATGAGAGAATTCCCTCCTCTGAACAGACGAGTAGCGAATATGCAGACGCCTCCTTCACGTTTTGCGTCTCCAGCTGAGAACGACGGCGGTATAATCTTACAACGTCCCTGTTCAAAATTCAAAGCGATTACAAAGGAGGTCTTATATACGTATATTTGTCGGTCGATGGAAATCTTGCCGCCTTTCGAAGATTCGGAAGGAATCGATGATGGGGCCTTAAATGCGGCCATGGACGCCATCGCGGCTGCCGAGCGTGGTGAAGGCGTCGTCGGTGATAATAACTTACGTACGTGTTTAAAATTGTATCGTACACGTATTCGCTATCAAAAAAAAAAAATAAGATTCTAGTATCGAAATTATTCATTTGCTGTAATTTTTGGACGCATTTTGTTGTTTCGCTTCCTCAAACATTAACTGATGGATTTCTTGATTTTTTTTCCACTTACCTGTGTTAAACACGTTGCGTCACCGGATACGGTGTATTTCAACCAAATCAACACTAAACTTATTGCCTGAAGATCAGCTTGCGGAGATGATAAGACCATTGAATTTTCAGATCAAGTGCAGCCGCTGAACGAAGCGAATGACGTCGCTTATGCTGTCAATGCTACCAGCGCTGCGAACACTGCTAACGCTGCCAATGCTGTCAACGCTGCGAACACTGCCAACGCTGTTAATGCTGTCAACGCTGCCAATACTGTCAACGCTGCCAATGCTGCCAACGTTGCTAACACTGACAACGCTGCCAATACTGCTACCGCTGCCAATGCCGCTAACGTAGCTGGAGGAGGAGGCGTACCTGTCCCGCCAAACGAAGGTACTGTCTTTCTGCTGCTTCTGCTATCGTTTCTTCTTCTATTGAACAGTCAAACAATGACACGAGTTGCGTGTCGCAATTGTCTCGTCCAGAGCTTTAATACTCACCTCAACTTTGATGTGATTCTAACCATTCCAGCGCAACAACTTCCACCGAGGCGTCAGCGCGGCGGTCGACCGCAGTGGAATATGTATCAGGGCCAACGAACTGTTGCCGCTGTGCTTTACCTGATGGCGAACCCACCAAGAGTTGTTAAGAGAAAACCGAAATATATCAAAAAAGAAGGGAAAGAAGGGAACAACGGGCGCGGCCGGGGTAATGGAAGGGGCGGAAGAGGGGGGCGAGGAGGAGGGCAGGGCGCCATCGCCTAGTCAATTTTTCTTATCTTGTTACTTCATGTTTTGTTTATCGGTTCAACATTTATGATTTTAAAATTTCATCATTTATAATTTTTCTTTTCTTCATCTATTGTGTAAACCTATCATTATTAACGTTAAGCCACTATTAGTTGTATCAAAGCAATAACGTTGTAAACGCAATAACTATCAAGAAATAACGTTGCTAACCAGTGCTGATTATGATAATTTGATAACCATCCTTATCATAACACCTTTAATAATTTAGCAATAACTTTCTTTCGGTTATCTATAAATATTAATCTAATATTAATAATCAGTGTTCAATAATAACATTCGTCTATACAATTCATTATTTGTCAAGTTTTTTCCCCGCATAATAATAATTAATGGAAATCGTGATATTCAGTTTAAAAATTATTTATGAATAATCTTCTTCAAAATTCATCACTTCATAAGATTGCTGAACTTCGTTCAATACTTACCCATACGTATACTCACTCCACAAGCACTGCCTGGAGAAACACTCGTACTGGAGATTGTTCATGTCGATTTTTTCCTTCACCTTATCAAGGTGTTCAACGTTTTTTTAGTATCTTTCCATAATCAGCTCTGACTGAGGGCTACCAATTACATCAAATTCACAGCAAAGGATAATTTCAAGTAGTTTGATAATTACAAATGAAAATTGCAGCGTCGTTGTGGTTTATTACCGCATGGAAGCATTTGGTCATGGTTCGTTATATACGGATCTTAATTTGCATTCAAACCAGTAGCTGACAATCAGGTTATTAGGTGGGTTGAAAACCAGTCATAGAAAGCATAGGTAATCATTCGTACATCCTTTCATACTTTTGGCGCCGATAAGTTAGGCTGAGGATGCAGCCGGAAGGTGTTGTGTTGTCGCTGTTGTCCAGACTCCAAATCTTCATCATTTCGCCGCTAGCACAGAAGAAAGCGTAAGTGGTTGTCTACCGTCACGGAAGATCGGCGACTTCCATTTAGTTTCATGTTCAGGTCAACGGCGCTCAGATCAGTAGAAGCGAATCGAGAAAATAAGAAAAAGAAAAGGAAGTAGGAAATACAAGTCTAGTTGAAGTGATTTCAGGTAATTTCAGGTGATTTCAGGTGAAGATTGGAAACAGGAAGAAGAAAATTTCTACTACAGTGCAGGCTTCAACACCGGCATTTCAATTAAAATATAATACTTGGGTATTTCAGCATCTTTTACGCAATTAATTAAGTTCAGTAACGTAAAGGTTAGATTTTCTTGTTCGACAAAACTAATAATAATACCAAAAAAGAAAACAGTTTCAATTAGTTCAGTTAAAGTAGGTTACATAAGTTAGGTTAACTTAGGTTAAGTTAGGTTAGGTCGTCTTCTATCGCTAAAAAGGTTTCCCAAGTTGACTCAACTCTGTGGAAACAAGACAGCTTCGCGCCAAATACATACAGGCAGCTTCGCGCCAAAGGCGGCTTCGCGCCAAATACATAATACAGGCGGCTTTGCGCCGAGCAAATCACTATTTGATTTGATTTCGATAGAAGACTTTAAACACTCTACTAATAATGCAGAATCCGAATACCACTAGCAATCCTTTACCGGAAAAATTTTTCAAAGATATCACATTTGGTGAGTGGCTCGGGGATGAGCACTTGCATCGCTTTGCTCAACTTGTTCAACCGCCTACCTATAATTATGCACTGCAAGAGGCGTGGAAAAGATATTTGCCAGATACAATCGTATCTGTTTTACCAACCGTCAAGGACATTCAAATATTGCAAAGCGGTGATTATAAACAAGACGACGTGCATAGCTGTCTCCTAGACGGACTCAGGACAAAAGGCGACGAGCACTGGGTGTGCGCTTACTTTGATACGAAGTCAATATACATATATGATTCGTTGAATAAGAAAAAACTGTACGAGGAGCACAAAATATATTTGACACGACTGTATCCATTTTACGATTTTCACAAAAATCCTGTACAGTTCCCTACAGTTCAGCGTCAGCCCAATTCTTCCGACTGTGGAGTATTGGCAATCGCCTTTGCAATCTCTCTGATGAATGGGCAGAAACCGAATGAACTCGTTTATGATGTTCCACTAATGCGAAAACATCTTTTACACATATTTGAAAATAATAAAATACAAGAATCCCCATGCATTACTAGAATGCAGGGATCTGATCATGAACTAAGTATCACTTGTCATAATCACCAAAAACGTCTCGATAGCATCCAGCACAATAAATGCTCACGACAAAATGGAGTTACGACATGGGCTGCAATCGTTCAACAACCGAAGAAGGTTGTTAATCCGCAGGCCAGAGATGTAAAATCAGCGGCTGCTCAACAACAACTTGGTAAGAAAGAAGAAGGGAAAAAAGTAATCCCACCTACAAACAATTGCAAAATAGTAGACGGAATTCACCGCAATAAAAAAGTCAAACATAATATAAAAGCTAAAGTCACAAAAGTGAGTATAAAATGCGAAGATCACCTTCTTTCAAAAGTTACGTCCGAAGTTGTACACACTGACTTTCTTGACGTGCTGAAACTCGGCACACCGGACAGTCAGTTGACTGCGGCTGGAAGTTTATCTCTCAAGCGAGCTTTTAACGTAATTGAAAATGTAACAACCACAATAAGAGCTAAAGAATTACGGCGTCAAAAAAGACACGATGCTCCTCCAGTTTTAACCGCGGAATCTCAGGATAAGATTATATCAGGCGCATGGTTGAATGACCTTCATATGAGTCAATTGGCGTACCTCTTGAGAACCTACACCGAATATTCGCCCCGTGAAACGTTGCGGATACAAGGAGTTGTGCCAGTTTCTCCTACTGTTAAGCATATTCAAATACTACACAGCAGTGACAAGCACTGGGTATGTGCCTATTTTGATACTAAATCAATTTTCATCTATGATTCATTTAATCTAAAGAGGCTCCACGAAGATCACGAGATGTTCTTAAGAATATTATTTCCATTTTACCAGTTTGACAGTAAGCCGATTAAGTTCCCAACGGTTCAAAACCAAACCAATGGCAGCGACTGTGGAGTATTCGCCATTGCATTTGCAATCTCGCTTGCGAAGGGTCACCGACCAGACAAAATGACTGACGATATTACGCTTATGCGAGCACATCTATTGAAATTATTTGAGAATAACATTTTGGAGGAATTCCCCCGTGTGCTCGCAACGCAAAACACGGTCAAAAAACGCAACCATTATCTTGAAAATGCTGAGAGGCTGCAAACTCGAGCTCGTGAACTCTATCATTTGAACAGTGAAAAGCGAGAAAAGCTACAAAGCGTAAAGCTTATCATTTAGCAGTTGAAGATGAGCGAGCTAGAATGTGCAAGCGTTATCGCGCAGATCCCGAAACACAAAAAAATAAGGTACGAAAATCGTATTATTTGAACCCTGAAAAGCAGCAAGCTAAGGCACGTATTACTTATTCGTCACGACGCAATCACATATGTGATCAGAGACGTAAGCAATATAGGAAAAAAAAGAAAGGAAACACGAATATGAATCTAAAAAAAACGTACCGCTAATAAAATTATCGTCAAGTATCAACGTATACGCAATTCCAATACTTAGCACTGATACAATCCAAGGAAAAATATATAGCGGCGATATCATCAAAGGTTTGCGAGAACTCGGAAATTGCTAGACGAATGACAGCTGAGTCAATTATTAAATGGTGCATTCGTGATAGAGATCTGACCTCGGATCTGAGAATAAGCTTGATGAAGAAAACCTTACACATAGTGAAGAGCAAAGCAGACATTTGCCTAACTAAGGCTGCCAAATGTTCCAATAATCAAATCGAAGAAAAATTAGGCGTTCTTTGTGGTTCCTCGAGACACATCGCCTCAGATGAGTCGTACTTCGTGGAAAGTGCGTATAAGCTGTAACACGCTTTCGACGTTGTTTGGAAACCAACACCGTCCACAATGCTAGCAAAAGAAGCCGAAACCCAACGTGGATAGACGGTACTAAAACTAAACAAAAGAAATAATAAAGATTTGGGCGCCAAGTTCCTTACGGGAACTAATCGCCGCGTTTCCGCGGGAATGAGGGTAGGAAATAGGGGTAGACGGAAAAGGAGGAGGCTAGCTTCAGTATTTGGTAGAGGGGAACGTGGGGGCGAAGATAGCAGACGCTTGTATGGTTGTGAACAGTTAATAAAATGTATTTATTCAATGCAAACGAATGGCTTTAACAATCCCGTCGAGATGCTAGGCGATCTCGAGGGTGGAAAACAGATCGGGGCTAGAAGAGCCAATACAGATTATATTACACTATTTACAAGTCGGCCGCTCGACTCGACTGGACACGGGCCAGGAGGAGGGCGAGGGGACGGTGGGGAAACGGTACAGGGGACGTCAGCCGGATCGCACAGTGGACTGTGGATTCCCGACAGCTGACTCGCAGCGGTGAGTGCGCGCGATCCTTGCGCAGACCACGTAGCGCAATCGTCTCCACAGGGACGATGGCTACCGCACGGGATCGACGCTCAACTCACCCGGTCGAAGTTCACGAACGGTAACGTAGAGCGGGATAATACCGAAGGAACACAAGAAATAGACAAGATTCAAACCACAGCCTACGGCGAACCGTAGCTCGGCGACGGTTGGAATAACGCGACGTGCGCGGTGATCCTGCGCACCCTACGTAGAGCGTGAGTCTCAACAGGGACCACCTCTACAGGCGCGAATCACACGGACACGCACGAGCAAAATTCAAATAGAAATAGTAAAAAGACCGGTATCGGGACTCGACCGTTCGCGGAGGCGCGTGGGGTCGGGATTCCGATGGTGGGGGGTAAAGAAGCTGAAAATACAAGCGATGCGAGAGACAGAAAAGCAGGCAAAAACGGTCCTAGCGGATCTAGGATACTTTCCGTAACGCAGGGATCCTCGTCTCAGGCTCCAACGGTCTTGGCGAAGGCCAAGCCCACCTAGACAACGTTAACAGGGCTTCTCGCAGCGCAGGGGGTGAAAATAGGGGACGATACAGGTCCTACCTTGATAGATGATATCACGGGTAATCCGGGGAGGTGGCAATGTCTCTGGGGCACACACTCGACACTCGGAGAGTCTGGGTTCGCGAAGGGAAGCCGGTCGCGGCCACGTGCCAGCGGTCCGGCGAAATCGCGGATTTAGGGCTCACGGGTTCACTGGGCGATGTCACGGGGCTCAATTTCGGTGCACGGGTTGCACAAAGCACTGGCGAACAACTCGCGAGGTTTTGGAAGACTCGGAAGACTCTAAGAAGGCAAAAAGGCTTGGGATTCTCCGCACGATGCAACAGGTTGCTGTTACTAGCTTGAAAACCAAGATGGAAGCTCTCAATAGGCAAATTCGCAAGATGGCTAGACGCTTCTTCCCCGCGCCAGCCCGTAGATGCGCGGGGGACCGGGGTAAGGTCGCTCCTTGCTCCAGTGAACCACGTGACCTCTCGATACATTTCCTAATTCTATGCGCGTTACCGAGAGTCGCGCGAGGATATTTGCAAGCCTTCCGCGGCATTGAGGGATGCCACAACGGGCAAGCTATTTGCCACGTTACACAGCACATTCCTTTTTATAATCCGATTATTATCAATTCGACTGGGCAAACTGTTAACGTTTTGCCCCTACTTGAAAATCCAAATAAAAGTGGAAAAGGTAAACGGAAAAGTTGGCCTTGCGAGCAAATGTGCAAAACTAAAGACGTAACATTACTGGAGAAATACGCAGAGTTTCTGAAAATCCTATCCACATGCGCTCTAAAAAATGTACATAAATTTATAGGCAAGCTAGAGTGTACAACAAAACATGCAAATTACAAGTTAGGTCATTTCGCAGACTTGTTACATGGAGGATGCCTCCTGTAAATCAATTTTCTTACCTCTTCAAATGCTATCTGCACATTTTCCGTCAGTTAGGTACATACAGAGGCTGATATACAAATTGATTAACGGGTATACTAAAATTTCCGTCACTGACAAAGCCTTGAACGACGTCGATCTCGTGAAACTGCAAAAATTTCAAAAACTGCCAAGCAAAGTGCTAATAAGCTTGACGGTAATATCGAATATGACATTGAGTTGAACGAAGAAGAAATAAAAAAAAAGTAGGTATAAAAAGGCATTCGCTGCTTTGACAAAACGTTCCACAGACATTCCTCGTTTAGTTTGCGTATCCTGCGAAAAACTTTGTTTTAAAAGAGAAGTAACAAATGTCGACAAATTCAGAAATCCGATAACGACAACCATCTGGACAGATTTGATGAAACAAGTCGAAGTTGAAGGTAATGCCACCGAATATGTTTGCAACTATTGTCTGCCAAAACTTCGTCAAAACGTTATGCCACCCAAGTTCATTTTGAATCAACTCATTATCGAATCCGTACCGGAAACTATGCAATCCCTGAACGATTACGGACGAATTTTAGTACAAAGAGCTAAAGCATTCCAAAATGTTCAAAAATGTCAAACTGTGGCTAAAAAAAATCTACCCCACAGAGAGATGGTACAAAAAGTCAAAGGCCGGACGTTTCATTTACCTCTACCTATGGGGGGTTCCATGGCATTCCACCTAATCGGTGAAGGTCACCGACGCCGATCTTGATGTCAATTTTTTTCTCAATTCGTGCATCGAAAAGAGTGAACACGTGTTTGGCCGTTTTTCGATTCAGCCATGTTTTCTATTTTTTTGAATTTTCCAATTTTTCATCCTTTTCGCAAACGGACTTTTTTCAACTGGCTCTAACTTCAAGAGCTTTGACTTTTTTCGAAAAATGGTGAGGACATAAAATGTGCCAAAAAGACCGAGATTTTCGAAAAAAAATTGCGCAATCTTTTCCAACTACACCGTTCTGGGATATTTTTGATAATAGAGAAAAAATCAATACATTATTTATTTGGACACCTTCGATTTTCCTGAAACTTTTTACCTGAAATCAACCACTTATAATCAAGTTATCCTCCAAAGGAAATTATGGGCCTCGGATTCGTTCGGAAGTTACACCATCATAGGTGCCAAAAAATCGGACAATCGCAAGAAATCTCAGGGAAATCAGTTTTATCAATTTTAATTTCGACAAGAAAAGCGTACTTGATGAAAAATTGAATATTGATGATTGAAATGATTGAATTTGAACTATTCAACTATTTCAATATTATACTATCATTAGTTAAACTATTGTAGTCGCTTTTTATCGGATGATTCATCGAAATTTCGAGATCTCAGCATTTATACGGTTGAATTTTTCAGTATACAAGATAGTTTGTTTTGTTGCGAGCTTGAGTTCTGATTGAGTACTACCCCAGCTCGCTCTTCTGTTCGCTGCAACCGTCGATAATGTCAACGTTGACGTACACTTGAAGTTTTATTTCGAATTTCGCGAATCTAGAACTTATTTTATGATCGGAACCACGTGAAAACTTAGTATCTACATTCATAAATGTACGTGAAAATATACTTGGCACGGTAAAAAAATTATAATCTCGTTTTTTTCACGACGTCGGGTATTTTTTGAAAAATTTCATTTTTCAGCAAACACTGATTTTCGGAACATGAGAACTTGTCTGCTCAAAGTTAAAATTGATTTCCCTGAGATATATTGCGATTTGTCCGATTTTTTGGCACCTATGATCGTGTAACTTCCGAACGAATCCGAGGCCCATAATTTCCTTTGGAGGATAACCTGATTGTGGGTGGTTGATTTCAGGTACAAAGTTTCAGGAAAATCGAAGGTGTCCAAATGAATGATATAACGATTTATTCTCTATTATAAAAAATATCCCAGAACTGTGTAGTTGGAAAAGATTGTGCAATTTTTTTTCGAAAAGCTCAGTCTTTTCGGCACATTTTTTGTCCTTATCATCTTTCGAAAAAAGTCAAAGCTTTCGAAGTTAGAGCCAGTTGAAAAAAGTCTGTTCGCGAAAAGCATGAAAAATTGGAAAATTAAAAAAAATTGAAAACGTGTCTGAATCGAAAAACGGCGGAACACGTGTTCACTTTTTTCGATAGACGAATTCAGAAAAAAATTTACATCAAGATTGGCGTCGGTGACCTTCACCGATTAGGTGAAATGCCATGGAACCCCCCCTATAGAGGAAACTTTACAGAAAATTTGCCCACCGACGGATCCTATCAATCTTGACCATGAGCTACACATATTAGTTCGGGGTATTCCAACAAAGGCGAAATTAGTGTGGGAGCAATTAGTAGATATAAATAAAGTTTGGGAGGCATTAATATGGCTGAAAAACAATAACCCACATTATGCTGAAATTATGTTGCCAGAGTCGGTCGAAGATTTGTTGGCTAACATAAATGACATCGAATATCAAATAGAGGATGGAGATGTTGAAAGTGAAGAAAACGAAGATGATGATTTGCAGGAAGTCAAATGTCTTGATGAAACGAAAACAGTAATTGTTAATAGTGAAACTAACGACGATGAAAACTTGCAGCACAGCGAAAGTCGGGATAAGACTAATGCAAACAAGCGTCCAGCGTTATTGACGCAAGTTTCGCAATCAGACGAATTCTACGAACAATTTACCATCCATCCGATGTACGAAAAAAGGCCTAATCAAACTGTGACAGATCTTTATTAAATGTTGAAAATCAATGACGTGCCGTTGACGTATGGTCGCAATGGACAAAACGAGGATAGGTCGACGCGTCTGACACATGCCGAATTTATCAAATCGAGACTTATGTCAAAGCATTCACAATACCGGCTAGATCAGCAATACCTCTTTTATTTATTGAATGATGCCAATATTCGGCAGTTGAGTAGTGGGATATATTATAGACTCAACATCACCAATCCAAGCGAACGGTTTACCGCAGCGAGTTATCTAGAAAAACTCTCTAGAGAAGAGTTGGAAGGAAATTTGAATGCAATATTTTCAAGGCTGCGCAACACAGAACAATATTGGAGCCGGCCAAGAAATGATGTTTCATGTATGATACATCATTAAGGTCCGGCAACATGGTTTCTCACCCTAAGTCCGAGCGAATGGTTATGGTCCGATATGACGGAATACCTTCATGAAGTGGGTGGCCCTGCTGCTGCCAAAATGTCTCCGAGTCAATTGATCGCGGCGGATCCAGTGTCTGCATCTAGATTTATTGACAATAAGTTCCACGCTATGCTATATTTTATATGCTCGTCCGATAACCCTATCGGAGAGGTGACCCATTATTTCTGGAGGCGCGCGTATCAAGGTAGGGGAACGCAGCATTTCCATCTGTTGGTTTCGATCAAAGACGCTCCTGTTATTGGAAAATCTTCGAATAAAGAAATCGCAAGATTCATTCTCGAATATGTAACCTGCAGAATGCCACCGATACATGTTTCGCCCGACTTGTATCGTAAAGTGAACACGCATCAGCGGCACAAACACAATTCATATTGTTTGCGGAGCAAGCAAAAGAAAGGCGGCGGTTCATCCCGAATATGTCGATTCGGGTTTTCTCGTCCAGTCACGGATCATATCGTCATCAGAGACGTAGCTATTTCAATCGCCGGTAGGCGGAATCTCAAACCCAGAGATAGGCTGTACGATCTACCTCGAAATCAGAATGAGGTCGACATCAATGATTATAATCCAGCGATTCTCGATGCTTGGGAAGGTAACATGGATATGCAGTTCATTGGCGAGTTCACAGCTGTACTCATGTGGTATATTACAAAGTACATGTCCAAATGTGAAAAAAGCAACACAGAAAAAGACATTGAGGCACAAATCAATTCGACAAAATCGCTATGCAGTCGTTTATGGAGTTTTGCTCAACGTATGCTAAATCACAGAGAATGTGGAGCCCTGGAGGCCGCTGGTACTCTATTAGGAATTCCGTTGCATGGTACAAATCCACAAACAACCATCAAGTGGATAGATGTGAATATAATCAGAAACAGAAAAGTAAAAAGTCGGCAAGAAATTGGAGCCCTTGATCCAGATTCTACTGACATTTTCTGCGATTCAGTGGTTGAAACACACTATCCAGCTCGACCAGAGGAATTGGAGTCAACTAATTTGTACGACTTCGTCAAATGGTACGAAGTTACTAAAGTCGAACCCAAAGCAAAGGATATTGAATATTATAGAATGGGACAATCGTTGTTCCTGAAAAAAAGGAAACGTGGTTGCCTCATCAATCATTATAAAAATAATGTGATGAATCAGCCTGAACGCTATTACTTTGCGCTGTTATTACTCTTCCAACCATGGAGAAATACAGACGAGCTGCGAAATGGATGTGATACGTACGCGGAAGCATTTGAATCAGTCCAACTAGAGCTCGAAGACGCCTTACAGTATCACGAACGAATCAAAGAAATCCAAGAAGGTATTGAGCATATGAAAAAGCTAATTGAGAAACGTATGGCAGAACAAGCAGCTCAATCCCAACAGAGCAATACTTCGGATGTGCTACCATTAGGTTGTGTGCCAATGGAAGCGGAAGGTGCGATGAAAGAGTTTCAAGCGCGTGTCCAGAAGATCGATACGGTGAACGGTTCCCAAAAAATTGCAGACTTGAATCTCGACCAGAAACGAGTATTTGATGCTACTACGGGTGCTGTGAGTTCGAATGATAGAATTCTCCGACACTACGTTAGTGGAGAGGGTGGAACTGGCAAGAGCCATCTTATCAAAGCCCTCGTATGGTGGATTAAGCAACATACTGGCAAAGATACTGCAGTAACAGCACCGACTGGAATAGCAGCCTTCAATGTCAATGGTCTGACTATTCACAGGTTGTTTCAACTGCCTGTTGAACACGGGGGCACTCCTAAATACAAACAACTCTCTGATGCAGCTTTGAAAGTCATTCGAGAACAGCTTAGAAATGTTGTACTCATTATCATCGACGAGGTCTCGATGATTTCGAATGTGACGCTCATGTACATCCATCTTCGATTAAGCGAAATATTTGATACCACCGATTGCGAAGACGGTTGGTTCGGTAAAAAACATATTCTTCTGTTTGGCGATTTATTACAACTTCCACCTGTTCGCGAAGAACCTGCGTTCACGAAACTATCAAGTGCAGTTTCGAACAAGCTTCTCGGCTCAATGGGAAGTGTTGGTTTGTGGCGTGAATTATTCAGTTACGACGAACTAACGATTAACATGAGACAAAAAGATGATCAGTCCCATCGCAAGATACTATCAAGAATACGACACGGAGTTGTCACTGATTCGGATACGAAGATCTTAAGTGCAAGGAAAATATGCTTCAAAAATTTTACGACTTTAACCTTCGGTGAAAGGGTAGTTGAACTATGTGATTACATCAATAATTTACCGAATGACACAGTTTGTTTGCTTCCGACTTGTCGGATGTGTGAAGTTCTCAATGAAGCCATGTTACAGTTGACTGTCCCCCATCTGTAAAAAAGAAGGTGCACAAAATTTTGGATATGGAGGACGAGGATTCTTCTAGGACTGCGGGTCTTGCTAAATTGATCACTGTGAAAATTGGTGCTAGAGGAATGATAAGACGAAATATTGATGTTGCCTTAGGTCTAGTGAATGGCACCATCGGCGAAATTACGTCAGTATCACGTGCTATCGATACGAACGATGTAGAAGCAGTACAAGTTGTCTTAGCGACAGGCGTAGAACACGTTATAGAGCGCGTCGACGTAAAGTTTGAAGCAATGGAAGGGGCTTTCATTATTCGAAGACAGTTCCCAATTTGCCTCAGCTATGGGATTACAATCCATAAAAGCCAAGGCCTTAGTATAAAGAATGCTGTGATCGATGCCGGAAATTCTATATTTGCTAGCGGACAAGTGTACGTTGCACTATCGCGAGTAACTTCGTTAGAAGGACTCCACTTGATCAATTACGATCCGCATGCGGTATTAGCAGATAAGTCCGCTATTCTGGAGTACAATCGGTTGAGGAAACAATATCGACCTGATCTCATGGAGATGGCTGTTCCAGGGATACGCCCACGCAAAGTACAAGACCGCCAATGGTCTGTGTCAAGAAATGTTTCTACATGTCAGGAACCAGTTGAACAACACACATTCAGTGGCATGTGGTGGGTAAAAGGTTTGCAGAACCCAGATGGTGTTTCTTGTTACGCCAACGCTACAATACAGTGTCTATTTCATTGTGTGCCAATCAGAAAGTGTTTGTTGTGTCAACCAAATGACGACGTCATGAGGATTCTGATTGAAAATTATATGAATTCACCATCACCGGGGAATGTTTTTCATGCTAGGAAGCATGCCGGTAAAGAGTTCCTCTAAACAAACAGCAAGATGTGCCAGAATTTCTAACCAGCCTACTTTGGAAATATGAGTACTTGAGGCATGTGGTCAAACACGAGGTAGCCTCTATAAGACGTTGTGTTGACTGTGGATCCAAAAACGAGACGACCGAACACGGGTACATTCTGTTACTCACTCTACCTCCACCAGGTAAGAAAACTCCAACTTTGACCGAAATAGTTGAACATAATTTTTCTGCGCTTCAGAAGAGAGTTGAAAATTCGTCTTGCCAAAGTTGCAGGTCAAAAATTATAGTCCGGAACAACTAATATATCATCGGCAAGCGGCTGTTTAATTGTACAGCTCGTGCTGCATTCCGTAGAGAACGGGAAAATTGTGAAAATAACGAATTTCAAAATAAAAGCAGTTCCTACGGATACTCTTGATCTTCTCAAAGCGATACAAGGTCAATAGCATAATATTTCACCATGGAGAACTGGATCCTGATAAAGGTCATTATACTTGCATGCTACGAAATGGAACTTCCACCTGGCAACACGTCGACGATTATAAAGTTGAAAAACGCTCCTGGATAACAAATGCGAAGGACGCATCCATATTTCTTCTGCAGCAGACCTAATTGCACCAACCTAATTCACCTGATAAATGTAATACAGACATTAATGTTCGAATTTCGAATTCTAAAGTAAAGATATGAAACTTATAATAATGAGCAGCAACTATAACCCTGCGTGCAAGTAACTCCGCCATTGCCGGTCCCAAGCCCGGATGAAAAAGGAGGAGGGCTGTACGCAGGGTTACACGTTGCGGATATTTACTGTAAATGATTTGGACGAACAAATTTCTACAATTCAGTAAGAGTTCAAATTCCACGTCCGCCTCTAGAAGAAAATCAAAGGTCAAGAAGACTATGAGCATACCTACATTCAAGCGTTGCTGTTAACATTTCCGACGATATCTAGCGACTTCGAGGATATCTAGCGACTTCGACGATATCTAGCGACTTCGATCAGACAATTTAAGATTTTTCACCATCCACGCTTTTTGTGGAAGACGAATTTTTGTTGGTAGGTTTTTTGGAAGGAAGACTTTTTGTGGAAGACGAATTTCAGTTGGTAGGTTTTTTTGAAGGAAGACCTCTTGTGGAATACGAATTTTTATTGGAATACAGTGCTGTATTTACCTGATAATAAATCTGACCTTGGATTTTAAAACAGTACGGTCCAGGACGCCGACCACCAAAATTCACCAAGTTAGCATTAAATGATGCAAAAGAGACCGTACTATTATAAGACCGAATTCGATCAAAAAAACACCTGGATTTCGTATGATTATTTTCAAATAAGGAAAGCAACTCGTTAGGTGGATTTGGAATATTTTCAAGTATCACGTCTCCATGAGAACAACAATCGTTAAAAGAATCCTTATTCGATTCTTCTCCGCAGCAAAATGTTTTGCCTTGCATATTTTACATAGCACATCCATCGGTCCAATGTAATGTTCATCAATATTAGGTATTGAACTTACATCTGAAAAACACCTATCAGTTTCAGAAGTGAACTTTTTACTGTTTGCACGAAATTGTCGACATTTAACTGAATTTATTCTAACGTCGCGAATACTTTCAGCACTCTCGCTAAGAATTATTTTTCTCGGTTTTCTATGAATAGTCAAACTCTGATCACTTAAATTTTTCTGATGATTCTCGCTAAGACTTATTTCCTAAGTATCTATGTTTTCTATGAATAGTCAAACTCCGACCATTTGAAGTTGGTTGATTCTCGGTACGAATTATTTCTCCAAGTTTTTTACGAATAGTTAGACTTTGAACATTGTCTAGGTCGATCTTTTTCACACTCGGTTGTACTGCGCCAAGGTTATGCGAATTCTGTCGATGATTCTCGTTAAAAACGATTTCTCTAGGTTTTCTATAAATAGTCAAGCTCTGACTATTATCTAATTCTATCTTGTTATCACTCGGTTGTACTGAATCAAGATCATTCGAGTTCTGCTGATCATTCTCATTTTCAATTCTATTGTTAGTATTACATCGTACTGTGACCGGTGTTAGGTCGTATTGATTACCGGATCTGTCTGTTATTTTAGGGATATTATCGATAAGTAATGACCATAAAGTTTCGATTGAATTAAAAATTGCAATACAGACTGCCCCATTACAAGCAACTCTGCCATCTCGACCTCTGGAATGAGAATCAAATACCTAAAATTTGTCATTGGACCTACCAACTGATACGGAGATTCCAGTACATGTTACAATGCCGAAATCCGAATTATCGAACAAACGGAGCAACCCACTTTTCAAATTTGGCATACCAATGTCGTTATTATCATCGAATAGGTGCCCACAAATTATAGCACCGAATGTAAAAAAATAATCCACAGAGCGGATAAATATTTTCTCTATGAATTCTGATAACGACAAGTAAGAAGTATAGTCTTCATTTTTGTGTACAACAGAACGCTTAGCTATGCTGTCAATGTACAATTGATTTCCATAGTTTAATACTGCGTCAATAGTGTTTGACGTCCATGATGGAACTGGGTTCAAAATTGCCATGGATATTGCTACTGCGGCGTTAGCAGTGCACTGCTTTCCTCTACTAAATTCTGTGAATTTTACGTCTCCTTGGTGAAATGAACCATGTATTATAATCTGTCTAAAATTATTCTTTACCCTGCCAGTTTTTTATTTTCGTCTTCAGAAACATGAACGATTTTGAAACCACTACTTTGTGCATCATGTTCTTGAGTGATCTCTACTCGCAAACGTTTTCCTTGAACAACCGTCTCAGGTACACACTTCAATTTTCTTCGACCCATTTTTTAACAACCTACTACTATCTCAACAAAAAATAAACTCTCCTATAAACTCTATAAAATTCAATTTTAACTCACCTGTACAAGGATTGATGACGACCTCTTCTCAAATGTTGCACGCGCACTCAATTATCGGTGTGAAACGAAAATTTTGTTGATCATACTACACAATCAGTACATCAATGCTAAAATGCAACTCGCGAATATAAAAAATATCTATCACTTACCTACAAAATAATCGGAAAGTTGACACTGTACATATTCATAACCCTCAAGTCACAAATACACAACTGAAACGTCATCCAGAAAATGAGAATGACAGAAACAAACGACACGAGACATATCTTGGAATTCAAAAGTCAAATCACCAATCAGCAAACGAATAAAATAGATGCGAGATTTTGATATACATTCGAGATGCGAAATTTATTTCGAGATTTCGAGACATCCTGGGTCATGGTTTTTTTAAGATTGGACTAGCATCGCACGCGCGCCTTATTTTACGTTAATTGCCCTAATATGCATACGTTTATTTTATCATTCTAACATTATCCTAGTTCGCAGTTGATTTCCGATCAACTCTGGCAATCGGTGGTTCGTAGTTCACAGCCCATCTCACATCGATCATGTCAATTTCAGCTCACTTCAGACTTATTTCTGACAGTTGACAGCACTGATCATCTCTTTTCAACGCTGTCAAATCTAACAGCCTCAATTTCCAGCTCTCTTGCATGAAATTCATCATTATCATTTACCAGTAAAATTATTATTCTATCAAATAAAATTCTGCGCTATTTACGATATAATACATTCCGTTCTGAAAATATCATTCATGTTTTTACAATTCAATAAATAATCCTAATAAGTAGAGATTACTAATTACTAATAATGAAATAAAAATTGTGGACATTGTAAATTAGGAGTTGCTTCATCTAATTCATGTATAATTCCTTGTAATAGTATATTATGCACCTAGGGCGGTAAAGGTTGTTTTCGAAGAGTGCGAGGTTGTATTCCGAGGCGAAGCCGAGGATTACAATCGCACGAGTCTAAAACAACGTTTGCCCTGTGGTGCATACGATATTTTATACACCAAAGGAAAATAAAGCGGTTTTTTCGGCTGGAACAGGGCAATAAACCGCCGTTTATATCCCTGAGGTGTATAAACATAGTTATTGATTTTATTCTCATTCTCACCTCGATGATCATTATTCAAGAAAATTTTCAACAAGTACCACGAACGTACCCTTGAGCACGCGACATATAGTTGCCTATGGTTGAAAACATCTCTTCGAAGGTCAATTCCAATTTTTTCGAAAGTTTGTCCCTGAGCTTTGTTGATAGTCATTGCGGATGCCAGTTTTATTGGAAATTGTCTCCGTTTGAAAGCAAAGGGATATACGTCTTCGCAGTATAATGTAATTCGATTTAAAAATACTATCTCGCCGGCTTGGTCACCTGTTAAGATTTTGCATTGCAGTAAGTGATTTCCAAGTAGCAATACCAATAACCTCGTGCCGTTGCAAAGACCTTCATTCATACTCAAGTTCCTAATGAGCATAACTATACTATTTACCCGTAACCGCAATTCATGTGGAGGCAACGACGGCGGAGACAAACTGTCCAAGTATTCCGGTAAAATTATCTCGCCAATGTTGTCATCACCACAGTTTTCAATACTGTTTACACTCGTATAGAGTTTTTCAGTCGATTCGTCTAATAATTTGATTACTTCTTTGTTTATTTCTTCAACATCCGCATTTCTTGCAGAAAGTATAGCGCACTCTGCTGCTTGCTCGTAACGTTTATTTTTCATATGGTCACCATAAATTCTTTCAACTATGTTTACGTCGTCATTGATTATACAATCTGCTGGAAATTGGACATAATCATTCGCATCGTTTAATGTTCCATTTCAAAGGTTCAACAGAAATGTTGAAAATTCTATTCCTTGTGGTAAAACGCGCATATTTTTTGTCAATGAAATTATTTGAAAGTGTGTCCACAGTGCACTAAATTTCACGGACAAGTTGACAGTTTCACTGCGCGTACCGCGTATTTTAACCGGAAGCAGTTGTCTGAAATCTCCACCTAAAAGGATAATTTTTCCCCCAAAAGGTACATCTTTTTCCATGACATCGCGTAATAATCTGTCCATAATTTTCAAAGCATATCGCGGTGCCATTGGAGCTTCGTCCCAGATCAAAATATCTACTTTTTTTTAGGAATACGCCGTCTTTAGACTGCACTTTGATGTTCGAAGTTGAATCTGCATACAGAGGCACAGGTAATCCCAGTATTTTATGAACTGTTTTGCCTTGAGGAATCAGAATTGCAGCGATTCCTGTAAACGCCATGGTGGCCACTGTTTTCTTTTTAGCTTTAAGCAAGTGCCAAAGAGTCGTGTATACAAAAGTTTTGCCTGATCCACCTGGACCATCAATGCAAAAGCATCTAACTCTATCATCGGTATTATTAGTTTCCAATTCATTTAGGATTGTATCCACTATTTGTTTCTGTTGTTCATTCAGTTTCTTGTATTTTTCTTGGCCGATTATTGAATAATTTTCATGATCTTCGTCTCCGTCAGTTTCAATTATATCAGATATTTGCTCCATTTGAGGGAAATCAGCTAGACTTTGGCCTTCATCGCAAAGCATACGACTGATAGCAGCGTACGCTCTTTTTTGTCCACGTTCTTTTCCTAAGTGTCGTGCATAATCATCGGACATGTCGTCTTTGAAATCATCCCACAAATCTCGTGGATTTGCTGGATGACAGTGAATTGAAAGACGGACAAACAATCTTCGCAGTCGTTGGGGCATCATCCACGAAGTACCCTCATCCATTGTTCGTCTCCACCGAGGGGTTGATCACTCGAAAAATTGGTGTACACCAGATTACAAGATTTCAAAGATTACAAAAGATTACAAAAGATTACATAAGATTACAAAGATTACAAAAGATTACAAAAGATTACAAAAGATTACAAAAGATTACAAAAGATTACAAAAGATTACTAAAGATTTCAAGAGATTACAAGAGATTACAGAGATTTAAAAGATTACATAAGATTACAAAAGATTACAAAGATTACAAAAGATTACAAGAGATTTCAAAAGATTACAAAAGATTACAAAAGATTTCAAAAGATTTCAAAAGATTTCAAGAGATTACAAAAGATTACAGAAATTACAAGAGATTACAAAGATTACAAGAGATTCCAAAAGATTACAAGAGATTACAGAGATTACAAGAGATTCCAAAAGATTACAAGAGATTACAGAGATTACAAGAGATTTCAAAAGATTATAAGAGATACCAAAAGATTTATAAAGATTGCAAGGATTCCAAAAGATGACAAAAGATGACTTAATATTTGAAAATAAAAAAATTGTTTAAATTAAATGAATTAATTTGAATTATTCCACCAAGAACAAAAATGTGTCAGTCAAATCATAAGTTATTTCCCCCTTGGCAAGTTACAACCCGGTGAGCTCAAACTCGGCTCAGACCAAGGCTCAAACGAATTAAGAATCGAGAGATTCCTACTCCTTACTTTCGATGAATTCTGTTTCTCAATTCTGATAACGGAGTTTGAAAGTCTATGGATTTTGGATTTAAAAAATAAAAATGTCGTAGCCACACGGAGAAATGAATCGAGAAAAAAAGTGTGACACAATGAACAAAAAAAAGTTCACCCTTTTGAGATTTGAACTCCGGAGATGTTCGTATCATGAGTTTGGCTCTATGTCCGCGTCGTATAACCGCGGCTCCGCTGTCGCGCTGTAGTGGTGTGTATGCGAACCTCGATGCGAACGAACCGAGCCGATCGCGGTACCAGCACGTAAGTCAGTGAGAGTGACGAGGATAGTGCAACACTAACACAGTAAGAACTGACAATCGGTGGTAACTACCTGTGAGGCGAGCTGTGAGGATTAGTAAAACCGCACACACTATGGATAATTCAAAGGTAAGCTTACATCATTCGAATTTATCCCGAATAATTCATATTTGATGATTGCGAGGTTAGTCTACAGAGGAACTCGAGAACCTATGTTCGTGTAATTTAGATCAATCGCAAAATATCGCACCTTTTGCATTGTATGAACATAATAAACCTTGTAATAAACATTAACTCGATGGTACGGCTACTGGACCTCCGAAACATGTTACATCATCCACTTTTCTAATACATGATCTATTTACGAGATTTTGTTTTGTTCCGGGAATCTATTTCCATACTTTCTATTCGATGCGAAATTTTAACGGTAATAGTATATTATGCACCTAGGGCAGTAAAGGTTGTTTTCGACGAGTGCGAGGTTGTATTCCGAGGCGAAGCCGAGGATTACAATCGCACGAGTCTAAAACAACGTTTGCCCTGTGGTGCATACGATATTTTATACACCAAAGGGAAATAAAGCGGTTTTTTCGGTTGGAACAGGGCATGATAAACCGCCGTTTATATCCCTGAGGTGTATAAATAATTTATATATGCTAACGCGTGTTCTATGTGGAAAATCATCAATTTTTCCACCGAAACACGAGTGGAAAATCGGCGCAACCGACGCTCGAACCCACTTGGTTTTATTTGAGAAACTTGTGATCTTGGTGGCGATCAGGAATTGAATGAAATACCATAATTTGAGAGCTCGATGTGAGCTAGGTTCGAGCTCGGTTTAAGCTTTGAGAAAATAGATTTTTTTCGGGATTTGTTAAATAACGGTGACAACCGGTAATAACCATATTTTGCTGAAGTAGAGATAGAGCGTAGAATTCGCACTATACACCAATAATGTAGCCTATCGCATGTCATCGGTAGACATTGTATGCTTCACAACATACAGTAGATGAAATCGATATTCCAATGGAACTTACGAAATCAGATGCCTACATTGCTTGTACAATACAATAATGTATACGATGCATTCCATGTCAACTCGACCAATGATTTTCCCTCACCTTTTTTGATTAGCTTTACGATTTCGTATATATTTCTTCGATCTCAAAAAAGGACTCCTGAATTTTTTCACATTCTTCCCGACACCCGATCATTTTCTAGGAATTTTCCACCCGATTTAAAATAATTTTTGTTAATCTCATACAATTTTTGAAAATCTCATTTTTGATTCCGATCATTTTGACACCCATCCAATGATGGGTCAAATTAAAAAAAAAAATTTAACAAACAAAACGCCATGCTGCGACGTTATGAAAAATCTCCAAGAATCACCAAAAATTTCAGATCTGACCACATAATTTTTGGTAGAAAAAAAAATGCAGATGGGGTGGGAAAATCTGAAATAAATTATGAGTCCTTTATTGAGATCGCAGTCTTATAGAAAATCGTGAAGCGAATTGAAAATGGTGAGGGGAAAATCATTGGTCGAGTTGACACACAACGCCCCATCCGATGTATGCCTGATACATTTCAACGGTTTTTGGAAAATTTAAAACGAAATTCCAAAATCGGCCTACGTCACGACATAGATCCTTCTTTTGTCTTCAAAATGCTTCAAAGAGAATTGCGATATCTTTAATGACATCGTAGATAAATTCAATATAGTGAGAGCCTGTATGCGCGAGGGTCGGCAACGTCCTTAGGGTGGAAATACATTCATGTACCCGAATGAATTTCTTCGACACTAGGTTTTATGTCACCCTGCTAAAATAAAAAATAAATCGTAAGTAGTAAGGGGTCGGTTATGGGATTTATGACCCTGGGGGAGGTAGGGTGGGGGGAGTGGGTTTATGGGATTTATGACCCGGGGGCGGAGCCCCCTCCCACAAAATGGCGTCGAAAATTTCAAAATAGTTTTTTTTTTTTTTTTTTTTTTTTTTTTTTTTGATCGAGTTTATTTGAGTCGATTTTATTTTTGGAGGGAAATTTGAATTTATTTCAATTGTGGAAATTTCGAAGTATCGAGTTGGAGGAGGAAGGAGAATTTTTTTTCATATTCAGTTCCCCGATCGGGGTTTGAACACTCGACCCTCGTATTACCAGTCGGACGCCTAGCCCTTGTGCTGCGCACCCCGGTTCTATTTCTACCGATCTTTGTCCGACACTTTTTCAGCATAGCGATGGGTATGGCCGGAGGCCGTGCCCAGGTATGCGAAAGTAAGTGTGCAAGGTCTACTATACCCATATTCTCTATTTGTAGCTGTCTTTGTCTTACACTGTTTCGGCATGATAATGGCTATGGCCGGAGGACGTGGCCAGGCATGACGGAAGAAGTGTGTAACTTGTACTATACCTATATTCTCTATTTCTACCTGGCTTTGTCTAGCACTGTTTCGGCATGGTGATGGGGATGGTCGGAGACCGTGCCCAGCCATGACGGAAGAAGTGTGTAAGGTCTACTATACCTATATCCTAGCCTAGTCCTTTGAGGGTAGGTAGGGGCTGAAAAAAAGGGTACGCAGGTATGGGAGGCTCGGGATTGGGAGTCCTCGGTAGTAATGAGGTTGTCTATTGTGACAATGAGTAAACTTTCATCAGGCTAGGTTTTCTATACCCTGGTGGTGTACCGGGAATACTATGAAAAGGTAAAATTCACCGTCTGTCACAACAAGACCTGGACAAAGCTAAGTATGAAACGACAATCCCTCGCTACCAAGCGATTCCTTGAACTATACTGAATGGTTTTAATACTATGAAGCAGTCATAATTAAAACTAGCGACAATGGGTATTGTAGGGTTTACGGAGAATAATGGATAGGATCTTAGAAACAGAGAAATAATTTTTGCTCGCATATTACTCTGAACAAAGGATTATTTATTTTACAGTTAAGACGAAACATTTATGAAAAGTATATTGTACACATTTATTATACTTATTACATTTATCCTACTTCTATGCTTAGAATTAGGAGAGAAAAATCACACATACGCTATCATACTATGGTCTTAAACTTATTTTTTACAAAATATTCTTACTTCTATGCTTAGAATTAGGAGAGAAAAATCACACATACGCTATCATACTATGGTTTTAAACTTATTTTTACAAAATATTCTTAATCTCTACAGCTAGCTCGTTGACAAACAATATTTTCAACTCCAACAAGGCTATCTGATAGAAAGACCGCCCGAAAGAAGGTTTGACCTGCGTCTTTATGCTCTCTGTGACGCTGTCGAACCGCTCCCACACCAAATCCGCGACCGCTTCCACACTAAGTTCCGTTCGCCCCAAAAACCGGATTCCAGAAGCGATGTGTTTCACAATCAAGGACTTGCTTTTATTGAGCGCGTTCGCGTTCTGCTTCAGTCTGTTGAGTTGCGCGTCGACTATCGGCGCCACCTTAACAAGCCCTTGAAAGGTCACCTCCTGCATGTAGATGATGGGTTTGTATGTTTTTTTCCTCTTAGCGGGTGGTTCTTGCATACCGTCGAGGGTTTCTTCACCGTTGACCGCTTGCGTCTGTCGATTTTCCTGGTTGTTCCCACTCGCTTCGAAGATCACAGCCTTAGCGTCATGCACCATCCCGTACCTCACCGTGCATCCATCCATTTCCAGAGGAAATTGCCAGCGCTGCTCAGTATCCCAGTGATCGTACGAAAAATACTGGCTCGTATGGTTGAAGTTCTGGGAGAACTCTTCCCAAGCGAAGGGTGTCAGGATAATCTCATTTCCTCCGTTTCCAGTAATTTTGACGATGGTTTCAAACTTTCCACTCTCCATCAGCGCGATACCAGTGGTGATCTTCTTCGTGTCGGAGTTGTTTAACCCGTAGGTGGCCGAGAGAAGCAAGTGCTTGCCCAATGGTCGTCGTTCAGAGTTGCACGATGCGTTTCCGGACTGGCTTGCACTCACGCACTGGGAACTTACGATTTCAACTTGAGCTCCGGTAAAAAGTTGCGAATCCTCGAAAAGATCGGCGTTGTAACTTTCGAACAACTGGGAGACAGACATGTTGTTTAAGATACTTTGAACGTTAGAATCACTTAGGGTCTTGCTAGTTTGAAGACTGATGGAGTTCTGAGTACAGATCGAAGGATCTCCAGATTATAACAGCTAAAAACGCCACCCCCACTCTCTTGAAAAGAACACCCAAGATTTCCAGCCAAGGCCTAAGCAAAAAAAGGGGGTAGTAGAGGGTTGGTTTTTCTTTAAAATTCCATTCCACAGGTCTCGACACGCTGGGTCCGGTTTTCCGCTGGCTGTAAACCCTATCTTCAAAATGCTAGGGGTAATAAATCTAGGTGAAGCGGCCTTCAATACCCTACAGCTGCAGAGGTTTAACCCGTAAAACATTTTTTTCTTCAAAAATTCCGTTCCACAGGTCTCGACAAGCAAAGATCTGTTTTCCACTACCTACACGTTTTTCGCACGTATTGTATTCGCGGTAATAAACCTAAGCTGGAGAGGTATTTACAACGCTCTACCACTATAGTTTCAAGGCGCAGGAAAGCGTTTTTGAAATTTTTTTACACGCCATCTAGCAGGGTATGACGAATCGTTGTATTCTGAAAATATTTGTTAAAATAAATATTTGTTAGTCGCCTCAGTATCCTACAGTCGTTTTCGCATAGAGGGTGTAGAACCCTTCGGAGAACCGTGTGCAGGTACCCCATGGACTACAACCTGCGTTGATTGGTCTGTGTCTGGGTGGTCAGGGGTGGGAGGATATTGTATTTAACCGTGTCAGAGTGAAGTGCGGAGTTCAGAACAGAGTATCATTCAGTCGAGTTTACGAAGGGTTGAGACGATTAACTGTTCATTAAATCTTTGACTGCGATTTTAATACATTGTGATGGCACGTGTGATTACCGACATTTTCAAGGTGATGAGGGCGGTAGTCGATCACCTTGAAGCTGAAAGAAATTTTGTGCGGACTTCGGTTTTTACGGCGATACGGGCGAAACTTGCGAAGCAAGACCCCGAGCTGAAGCCAGAGCATTTTAAGGCTCTATTGCATTTGTGTGACGGCCCAGGGCTTCTAGAACTTTATAACCGGGGTGTGTTCGGTCGAGAAGATACTATGTTCACACGAACCGCTCGGTCTTTGGCGGAGTTTCTGGGCCATCCTCTTCCTCCCGCACATGGTAAGTGAAAATATAACCAATTTTCATCCTTGACAATCACCCGAAAATACCCATTTTTCTCTTAAACCCGTTGATAAATTTCCAGAAAAAATGGCTGCGGAGAAGAAACGGAAAAGGGGTGTGGGGGGTACGCCACAACAGCGAGAGAAAAGAGTAAAGATCTCGCCGGAATTCGATGCAGCGGGGGATGCAGGCGTGCTCGCGATCTCCCAAGGCTGGATAGACCGTAAGGTGGCGGATGCCGCAGCGGCGTATGATGCAGAAAACGCACAAGGTCCACCGGCTGCAGGAACATCGGGGGTCGGGAAAAGCGACGATCGCGAAAACCTCGATGATGTGGTTTTAAGCCTCTCCCAGGTATCGATGGCCGGTGATGGGACACAGTCATCCCAGGCCTCGATGGTTAGTGGTGGTGGGACAGGTTCATCCCCAATACTGTGGTCTGACGACGATGAGGATAGTGTCGTGATATTCTCCCAGCCGGAGCAAACGGGGTCTTCGAGTGGACGTCAGAAGATCGAGAAACGTGAGTCCAGATCCATACTATTACATTGTTTATCATCACAAACAGCCTCGATTACCGAATTTGTTTCTCTATTAATCGTTTTATCGCGTTTTTGACTAGTTATGGTGGTAAATGGTTCGGATGATGCTAGGGAATATTGGAGTCCGCCTCCTTTGAACCTTGACGAGCGTCGCTCAGAATTATTCGATTCGGGTCAGTCAGAATCACATGCCAGCGGTCCGGACTACTCACGACGCCGTGAGTTGTCGTCCGATGAGTCCTGGATAGAGTCTAGCCAGTAGGTTTAAACATCCCTTTTCAAAAATCATCTAGAAAAATTGAACACTGTGAAGTTTCTAACACTTGTGAATATTGTTTTTCAGAGATGATTGTCAACGAGGGGGCTAGCACTTCGAGGGTGCAGGTGGGTGGCGCAGCGCCCCAGGGGTTCCGACCAGGTAGCTCGGGAGAGGACGGAGAAGAGGCCATGGAGGAGGACGAGGATGGCGATGTTGTGGACGTGGTTGAGGCGGGTGAGACCGGGTCACCACAGGGAAAACGGTATACCATCCTTGCTCGTACGTTTGGGCGTACGAAAAAGTTTGGTTATCAGCAAGAGAGAATCACGACGATGATCAATATACCGCCTGAGTCCGTCGACACCATCGCCTGGATAAGGGGGGCCTTCGCGGAGCTTCATGCCTACATTGTCAGAAATGCCAAGCCCACAGACAGGGTGGGTATTACTTTTGAAACAGTGGGATTCACCACACCAGGGGGTGTAAGCTTCCGTTTAGTTAAAGATTTCCGCATAGACGACCTGTGGAATTCGGTATTCAGGGTATCGCAGAGTGCAAGGGAGTATACGATCGACCAGGCGTTCACCGTTAAGATCTCCATCATCGATATGCCTGAAGGTAGTGGTAAACGCCAAGCGGATTCTAGGGATATCATTAACAAACGTTCCCTCATCAGTATCGTGAATAAAGATAATTTGTGTCTCCCTAGGGCGTTGGTCGTAGCAATAGCCAGAGTAGAAAGAAACCAGGTACGCATAGGGGACAACGAGATTCTCTATCAGAGGATACGAAAACAAAACTCGCCAGAACAACTTCGAAAAGCCCTAGAATTCGTTAGAGCGGCGGGTATCACGATTCCGGAAGGCGGATGCGGCATGGAGGAGATAAGACGGTTTCAAGAGGTGTTACTGCGTGACGGACTAGTTTTAGCGGTTTACGATTTGGCTAGGATCGCGGATAAAACGGGAGGGCGGATTTTCTTCGGGGAAACAATGGTAACGGCTATGGGGTGGGAGGTTCGGGATTATCTTAACATAGCGTACGACAGGGTAGCAAAGCATTACTCGGTGATCACCAACCTAACAGGAGCCGCTAGCTCAATTTATTTCTGTAATCCCTGTGGCATAGGTTATGACCGTCAGACCGCACACAGATGTAATCAACGGTGCTCGGCGTGTTTCAAAATCCCCGCTTGCAGAAAAGTTTCTGGGGAGCAGTGTGGGGACTGTAATCGTACTTTTCATGGAAAAGACTGTCTTCAACAGCATCGTAAAGTTGGTTCTTATAGTAAAAATCGTAGCGTCTGTAATGTTCTTAAAATCTGCGGGGATTGTCACATATTCATCAATTTTTCGCGTAGTAAAAAACACACGTGTGGTAAGAGTTATTGTCAAACGTGTAAATCTGATCAGGACATCAAGCACCGGTGCTTCATGCGTCCAGTTAAAGATAGCGGGGATAACCCCGGGAGATATATATTTGTTTTCTACGACTTCGAGACACAGCAGAGCGAAACCGTTGACGGTGCTGACAGGGTCAACATACACGTACCAAATCTGTGTATAGCCCAGCGTGTTTGTTCTTATTGCATAGACTCAGCGTTTGAATTACCTTGTGAGAAGTGCGGGGCTGAGAAAGAGTTTATTTTCGAGGTTGATCCGGTCAAGCAGCTGTTAGGGTTGGTTGATCACCGGGTACAGGGATTTAGAAAAACAATCTGTATTGCGCATAACGCCAAGGGTTTCGACGCCCAGTTCATTCTCACTCATCTGGTGAAAAACGGTCAACGACCTGATTTAATACTCAATGGGACTAAGGTCATTCGAATGGACACCCCGAACGCACGATTTCTGGATTCTCTGGCGTACATGCCTATGGCTCTTGCTGCATTGCCTAAGGCGTTCGGTTTATCCGAAACCACGCGGAAAGGGTTGTTTCCTCACCTCTTCAACACACCTGGTAACAAGGGGTATAAAGGGGTTTTACCAGCACCAGAGTTTTACTCGCCAGATACGATGAGCGTGGAGGGGCGTCGAGAATTTTTTGAATGGTACAATAAAAGCGTAGAGACCGGGGAACAGTTTGATTTTGACGCAGAATTGTTAGCGTATTGCCGATCCGACGTCAACATTCTCCGACTCGCTTGTATAGCCTTCCGAAATATTTTTCTACAAGTAGGTAACGTTTGCCCTTTCGTGGAATGCACGACGATCGCTTCGACATGTAGTATGGTTTTTAGGAAAAGATTCCTGGTTGATGATTTAATAGCCATACTTCCACCAAAGGGTTACAGACTTGCGGATAATCAGTCTCGGAAGGCTATAGAGTGGTTAGTGTGGAAGGAGGATCAATTGGGGGTAGTTATTGATCATGCGGGTAATTGTAGGGAGCGTTATATTCCGGAAATAAAACGACTAGTCGATGGGTATTACGAGGCGGCTGATGGTTCGAAGCACGTGCTCGAATTCCACGGGTGTTACTGGCATGGTTGTCCCGCATGTCACAGTGTAGGTAGAGATCAAGAACAGGTAAATGGGGAGACTATGGACATGCGTTTTGAGCAAACGAGGGAAAAGACACGAAGGCTACGCCTAGCGAACTACATGGTCACAGAAATGTGGGAGTGTAAGTTCGATCGGTTAGTGCGCGGGACACCAGCCTTAAAAGAGTTCATCAACAAAAACCCGTTCTTTAAAACCCTCGGTGAAAAGTTGAATCCGCGTGACGCGTTTTACGGTGGGCGGACGGGTAACACTTCGCGGTTTTACAAAGTCAGGAGTGGTGAACAGATACGCTACGTCGACGTATGCTCGCTGTACCCGTGGGTCTGTAAGTACGGGAAATTTCCAGTGGGTCATCCAAAAATTTATGTCGGGAATAATTGTCAGAGTCTTCTTACGGGGGTCAGGGGGGATTATAAAATTGACAGGGTAGAGGGTTTAATTCAGTGTCGCGTTCTGCCTCCGCGGAACCTGTATCACCCAGTTCTGCCTCTACGCTTGCATGGAAAACTCATGTTCCCTCTGTGCCAGACCTGCTGCCAAGACTTTGAACAGGAGTCCTGTCCTCACGATAGGGAGAAGGAACGGTATTTGAGTGGAACATGGGTCTCTGACGAGGTGAAAAAGGCTGTAGAAATGGGGTACAAGGTTGCGGCGGTCATCGAAATCTGGCAATATAGTGAGGTTAGACAGCTTGAACCCTTCATCAGGTATATTGACACGTTTTTAAAGATTAAACAGGAGGCAAGCGGATGGCCTGCTGGTTGCGATACCATCGAAAAACAGAATCGCTATATCACGGAGTACTTTGAAAAGGAGGGAATCCAACTAGACAAGAATAAAATCGTTAAAAACCCGGGTCTTCGTTCTGTTTCCAAGCTGTGTTTAAATTCTTTTTGGGGGAAATTCGGTCAACGCGACAACCTCGATCAAACAACTATAGTCAATACGAGAGAGCAGCTTTTGAAGTTAGCCACGAACCCCGGTATAATCTTGAAGGACCTCCTACCTGTAAACGATGATATCATGTACGCTCGTTGGTCGCACGAAGACGATGACATAGACCCCTCGCAGGTAGCAAACGTAGTTATAGCTGCATATACAACGGCCCAGGCACGTCTGAAACTCTACAGTTATTTGGAAAAACTGGACCGTCGTGTATTGTACTACGATACTGACTCCGTCATATATGTGAGGGTTGGTCAACCAGGAGAGTATGAACCGCCGACCGGCAACTTTCTGGGTGACCTCACCGATGAACTCGAACCGTACGGCGTAGGTAGCTATATACGCTCGTTCGTATCAGGAGGGCCCAAGTTCTATGCCTATATCGTAGCGCGACCAGGTCAGGAGGATCTCGAGGTTTGCAAGGTGAAGGGTATCACCCTTAACTACTCCACTCGTCTAAAAGTAAATTTTAATTCTGTGCGGAAAATGGTAGTGGAAGATTCTGAAGCGATTAACTTACAGACCCGGGCTATCCGACGTACTGCTCTCCACCAGGTCGTTACACGCGATGAATCAAAAATTTGTCAACCTGTTATCGTTAAGCGCCGGTTATGTAGAGATAGTTATGACACGCTACCCTATGGCTACGTTGAAGTTTGAAAGAGTAATACCCGCCCTGTCTTAGTCCTTTTTTCAGGTTGTAAATACGCTAGACACTAACTTTTTCAGGTTGTAAATACTCTGCATATTATAAGTTTTGTATATTACATGTTATTTGAGTCCGAATGTGTATGCATTCTCTTTTTACCTAGTCACTACATTGAATATTATGTCGTTTATCATAAGTTTTGTATATTGTATATTATCTAAGTCCAATCTTGTTATTTCTTTTTCAGGTTGTAAATACATAGTATATTATATGGTATATTATAAGTTTTGTATATTACATATTATTTAAGTCCGAATGTGTATGCATTCTCCTTTTACATAGTTAATACATTGTATATTATATCTCGATCTTGTCATGTATCATAAGTTTTGTATATTGTATTTTAAACTCCAATCCTGTTCAACGATTTTCGAAAATAGAGAAAATTTCCTACATACAATCTGTGAAGCTGAGTTGTGTACATCGTTTTTGCTCTACCATAACCCCCTAATACCGTTTGAGAGATGACGCACACTGCGATGGTATCATCCGTGTTCATGTTAGCGACTAACCCCGTAGCAGCTGAGTTGTGAGAATACAGTTGCGACAGAGTGAAACTGACCACCGTCTGTGACAGTCATACGCGTCGCGGAAACATTGAGCGAAAAAAAATGGATACACGCTGGACCCATCCGTTTTCAGCGATTATAGCCGGACCGTCCGGTTGTGGGAAGTCAATCTTTGTTAAGAAATTTATACAACATATTGATAAAATGTGCGACACACGCTTCTCGCGTATAATCTGGTATTACGCCGAGCAACAGTCTCTACCGAGCACCGGGAGTGTTTCCAACATGAGTCAATCAGGAATAGAATACCGTGAGGGATTACCACAGGAATCCGACTATGATACGGATACGTTACCGAAACTACTTATAATAGACGACTTAATGCGTGAATCATCCAACAACGTGGTAGTCGATTTATTCACCAAAGGCTGTCATCATAAGAATCTTAGCGTATTTTTCATCACCCAGAACATTTTCCATCAGGGTCGCGGTCAACGCGATATTTCACTCAACTCGAACTATATAGTGTTTTTCAAGAACCCCAGAGATCGGGCGCAGATACAGCATCTGGCACGCCAGATTCACCCTGAAAATCCCCGTTTCCTTCAAGAAGCATATCACGATGCGACGGCTCATCCTCACGGCTATCTTCTCCTCGACTTGAAACAATCCACTCCTGAGAACTGCCGCTATCGTACCAATATATTCCCCACCGACGAGGTTCAACATGTATACGTCGCGCGGAAGGATATAAAGTCGCGTACTTCCCACGCCGTACCAGTCGTTCGTTTGTAATCTCAGGAGTCATGCCGAGGCGAAGTGTCTCCGCAACCTCTAGCTGTGGGGGCGATCTACGTAAACGTTTCGGCAAAGTTAATACTGCTGCGCTTCTCGCCCTGTGTAGACTAAATTCGAAACAGAGGGTCGCATTGTTACGTTCTGCCGATAATTCCCTTGTAAAGACAATATGTGAGTGTGCTTTAAACACTGTACGTGGTAACATAGATCTGAATCAGGCTGAAAGAAGACGTCTTAAGAGGCATAAGCAGGTTCTCCGCAGACTAGCCAGCAGTAGAGGAGGGTTGAAGAGTAAAAAAAAAATAATAGTTCAACACGGTAGCGGGTTTCTCCCTATGCTCATAGCACCGATACTTGGTAGTCTGTTAGCGCGCTGGTTCGGTAATTAACAACAAGCGAGAAAAATGGAACACGTGAAGAAAATGGTTCTCATACCCTCGGAAACCATGGAGCGTTTCCAACGTAACAATATCAGGCAGGACGCAGCGATAACCGATGACGGCGGAGATGGTGGGCGGGTCTCATCCGATCCCATCACCAGACTTGATAGCGAGATGCAAGCCGTTCTGAACCACCCATCGAGGGATGATAGCGAAAAATGGAAACTTTATCAACAGATCCTACAACGTTATTTACACTTTACCGAGGAGTCGCGGAAACCATTTCGAGTGGAACTGCACCCGCATACGGGGAACACAGCGTTTGAAAACAGTAATTCTGTGGAATCTATCGGTGAGGAAAAGCTATCAAAAGTCCTCGCAACTATACCTAAGACCTTCCGATCAAAGGCGGAGCTTCTACTCAAACACCTAGCATCAAATCAGAAGCGCTTCACCTGGGATAATAACGGGGTGGTTACTATTGACGGTGCGACCGTCCAGGGGTCAAATATAGTCGATCTGGTGAACGATGGTGTGCGTCACAGAAAGGGTTTTCATGCTTTTGGTCGACAAAAGTTCGCACAATTTCTTCACAACATCAATACGCCACAAGAATATATCGGAAATCCTGAGCTGAGGAAAGCTGCTACCGCCTCGTCAACACCCGGTACGATTTCCCCGGTCACTCCTGCGAATACCACCGGACGGAGAAGTCACTACGAGACGGTTAATGAAGAGGGTAGCGATAGCGAGCTTTCAAGTGCAGCAAGCACTCGTGCGAGCACATCCAAAAGAGGAAAACAAGAAGCGCGGGGAGAATTTCACACTCCGAAAAGAACCAACAGTACGGGGAAAAAACCGCAAAAATCTCGCTGGTTAAAACTTAAGCTAGGAGAATGAGACGGGTGGAGCGTTTGTATTACGATCCCTCCCACCCTGCTGGATATGGTGGTGCTAGGAACCTAAAAAAGTCTGCGCGCGATGTAGACACCAACTCGATCGAGGATTGGTTACGTTCCCAAGACGCCTATACTCTGCATAAACCCGTACGGCGTAAATTTCCACGACTCCACTACAACATCACCAATATTGACGACCTCTGGGAGGCAGACCTGGTTGAGCTTGGCTCCATGAAGGATGATAACGACGGGTACCGATACTTGTTGGTGGTCATCGACGTCTTGAGCAAGTTCGTATGGGTGATTCCTTTGCTATGTAAGACAGCTAACACAGTGGCTGAAGGTTTCAAACACATATTGTCTTCGACCGAACGTAGACCGGTCACCCTTCAGAGCGACAAGGGTAAAGAGTTTGTAGGCGGGGTGTTTCAAAAACTACTCAAGGAGAACGATATTCGTTTCCGAACCACACGTAATCCCGACATCAAGGCTGCGGTGGTCGAGCGATTTAACCGTACTTTGAAAGATCGTATGTGGCGATACTTCACCCATAAAAACACTCACCGCTACATAGACGTTCTGCAAAAACTTGTCAGCTCCTACAATAATACCGTACACTCGAGCATCAGAATGGCCCCCTCAGCAGTAACACTCTACAACGCTGCAGAGGCACGTGCAAACATACAGCGCAGACACCCGCGGAGAGTGCGTGGAAAATTAATGTTTAAGAAAGATGACCTCGTACGCATAAGCAAGACCAAGGGGACGTTTGCAAAAGGGTACGAGGCCAATTGGAGTGAGGAGTTGTTCAAGATTCGACGTGTTTTGCCCGGGATGCCGAACGTATACGAGTTGGAGGACCTTGCAGGTGAGCAAATCGACGGACTTTTCTACGAACCGGAACTCCAACGCGTGGTCAAAGATGTCGATAACGCTGTCTTCGAAATAGATAAAATCATACGTAGCAAGGGGCGCGGGACCAGTAGGAAGGTTCTCGTCAGCTGGAAAGGATACCCAGCGAAGTTTAACAGCTGGGTCGCTGCCGACACTGTACAAGATCTTACCTCGTCATGAGGTCGCAGTTCTACGTAACTCTACCGAGCAATAGTTCAATGCAAGTTTTCCCCGATAACAAGACCTGCTGTTTCACCACACAGCTACCACGTGCAATCGAACTTTCAGGGGAATGGGAGGTTGGTCTTGTCGAAATTCAGTACCCTTTAACATATCTGAAGAACATAAAACCTGCACCAAAAAACCAGAAAAAACGTGAAACTAAAACAATCGGGGATCTCCCTGACGAAGACACAACTTTGCGGATGGCTAATAAACTCGGACAAGTGCCAATCTATATTCCAGTCCCCGGACAACCAGACCCCTCCAACAACCCGTCAAAACACTCCTATGGATCAGAGAAGCGTATCCTGGGGACTATTCCATCACTCATGTTCGTCTATTGCGATATCATAGAACCACGCATTGTGGGTGATGTCTACGCTCCGCTCCTACGCGTGATACAACTACGTCAGGATGGCGAGTTCGGGCATACGGAGGTGAAAACTTTTTCACCGCCACACTATTTCCCGTTACTCCTCACAAGTTTCCACACAATCGAGATATCTATAAGAGATGACCAGGGTAAACCCATACCATTCGATCACGGGACTCTGACCGCCACACTACACCTGAGACGTATACAGTAGACCCGTCTCTACTTTAGCGGATTGCAAGATGGCTCACTACATAGACCACTATGAATCTCAGATAGGAGGTGGTATTGGTCGGGTGTACGTCGGGGCACCGTCTCAAAGAGGACATGGAATCGGTAGTTTCCTGGGAGGTTTATTTCGTCGGGCCATACCGCTAATAACCCGGGGTGCACGGGCGCTCGGTAAACAGTTTCTACACGGCGGAATGGGTTTTATGTCAGATCTTGACAACAATGTACCCTGGAAGGATGCGCTCAGATCTCGTGCAGCGGAGACAGGTCAGAACCTGAAGCGGAAGGCTAAAGAAGGGATCGAGAAGCTTATGAAGGGTGAGGGTTATAAACGACCGTACGGAGGCGGACTCGGACAGTCTGGACTTGCCTACGCACCGAGACTAGCCATAGCGGGGACCTCCTCCAAACCATTGAAAACCAGACACTCTTCCACGAAGACAAAGAAAAAAAAGACAAAGAAACCGGCCAAGACTGCTACAAAGAAGAAGACCTCGAAACCCGGTAAAACTGTTAAGAAAAAAAAGTGTTGTAAAAAAAGAGCAGTTACGGATATTTTCGGTCCTGCATAAAGGGTGAAATAGTGAAACGTATTCCCGATATTGTATACAAGAATGGCCTACCTACACGCTCACTCCTGCGAGTGTTTGAAATCAGAGCTCGACCTTTTCACCCTACCACCGACACAGACTTCCATAGAGAGCGGCCAGTGGGTAGAATACAAACCCGTAGCCGCAATCAGCGATGATTCCCCGATCGAATTCGTCGTCCCGGGTCATGGTGACGAATACCTAGATCTCTCCCATACGATGATCCGGGTAACAGCCCGTATGCTACGGAAGGAGGCTATAGCCAGCCCCGAAAGTCCATCAATTGTACTACCAGTGAACAATTTCCTACACTCTATGTTCAGCCAAGCAGATGTGTATTTCAATCAGAAACTGGTCTCTCCGAGCAACAACGCCTATGCTTACAGAGCATATCTCGAAACATTGTTAAACTATGGTGGTGGTGCAAAGGACTCCCACCTCACATGTGGGATGTGGTATTCTGACACAGCGGGGAAGTTTGAAGAATTACAGGGTACAGACAACCCCGGCGCGACATCAAGGATCTTGCATTTCGGTGGTCATGCTCCTGTCGATATGATTGGTCGTTTGCACTCTGACGTCTTCAACCAGGAAAAGTTTCTTCTAAACGGTGTCGAGCTCAGACTACGGCTCGTAAAATCCAGGGATGCGTTCTGTCTGATGGAGGTCACTGACACTCATAAGGTGGACATCATGGACGTGACTCTGCTTGTACGACGGGTGAAAATTAGCCCCGGCATTCTACTGGCACATGCGCAAACACTCGCGAAAAGTACAGCAAAATACCCCATGACCCGTGTTGAGGTGAAGTCAATGACGATACACGCCGGCGTGCAGGCTGAAACTCTGGATAATGTCTTTCTGGGGCAGTTGCCAAAACGTATAATCATCGGATTCGTGAATAACAAGGCCTACACTGGAGACAAGAAATATAATCCTTTCAATTTCGCAAACTTTGGACTCAATCACCTGTCGCTGTATGTTGAGGGTACCCAGTACCCGTCAAAACCCCTGCAGCCAAATTTCACCAGAAAATTGTACGTGGACTCCTACAACACCCTGTTCACCGGTACAGGCATACATTTTCTCAACGAGGGAAACACAATTTCCCGTGCCGACTACCCCTCTGGTTACTGTCTGACGGCTTTCGACCTAACCCCCGATCTTTCGGCTAGTGATAACGGTCATTGGAATCTCATCAAGCACGGCAGTATTCGTATTGAGACGCGTTTTGCAGAGGCCCTTACCACGACTATAAACTGTGTTGTCTATGCAGAGTTCGACAATGTGATTGAAATTGACTCAATGCGTCAGGTCATCACGGACTTTGGAAACTGAAATTTTTTGTGAAAACCCATCTCGGTAAAATATGGTGACACCCACACAGGACCCTCGTTCAGACCGTCATAAACCTCCTAATCCCTTACAGAGAAACCTTTCAAAGATCTGTAGTCCCTCCACTAAAACTTCCAAAACTGATCTTGCATAACACTGGGAGCCATCAGACACCTCAGTCTGGTTCCGACCACGCGAGGGTTTAAACCTATTACAGTGTTCAAGAACTATCTTCGAGTATGAATTATATCATCGATGTGCAGGGGTTTCACGATGCCCAAGGCTTGTTTATGGCGAAAGAAGTGGCAGTCGCTACCTATGATCACGATAGTGTCGCACACTGGATAGTCGCGCCACCTTATCCATTCTCAAACCTACCAGCGAGGGAACGTAGTCGGAACAATTGGGTAACACTCATGCATCACGGAATAGAGTGGTTCGAGGGTGATATCACTCATAAGCAGCTTAATAGCAATTTACGCGATATAGCGCGTACGGCAAGGAACATCTTCACTCGTGGTAATCAGAAGGAAGTGTTTCTCCAAGAGGTCATGTCCCGTGAGGTCATCAACTTGGAACGCGTCGAGTGTCCAGCGTTCAAGAAACTACCAGGCGATGTTGAAACCTGTCTCCTACACACCGGACATAGAAAAGAATTCTCCTGCGCTTTGAACAGGGCATTAAAAGTGAAGAAGTGGTTTAAAAAATGTGGCTTGACTTCACAGGATCTCTCAAGAGTACCGTTCGACTCCGATCGTCTACAATCGTTTATCACACTAGCGAAGGAACCAGAAGAAATCGACTCGAAGGAAATCGAGAGAAGGCGACGCGAACACCTATTATGGGACAATGGTCAGGATGTCTGTGGCCGCTTCTCACTCCGTGATGCGAGTACCTCTACTGAGGATCTTCCGTTCCAAGACTGTAGAGACGAAGTCTGTGCGGCGTTGTGACCAGAAAATCAGCACCTCTGCTCAAACCCCCCACAGTTTCTCTGGATACGACACCGGGAATGGACACCCTCCAAATTTACGCAGCCCTGAGGCTGATTCCCGTCAGAACGAAAGGGGTTTTTCCAGCCGACCAAATACCCCTCGTGTGGACACACCCAACAGCGATTGTGGCGAATACCGATGATCATACGAAGAGCGGAAGTCATTGGGTCGCTTTTTACGTCAACGAGGCAGGTCATGGTTTCTATTTCGATAGTTTTGCCCAACCGAGCATGATACCTCATCATCTGCGAACCCTACGCCGCAATACTATCTCCTACGGACGTAACTATACCCAGCTACAAGATGTTGGATCTAGTGTATGCGGAGAGTACTGTATAATGTTCCTGTATTACATGAGTCGTGGATTCTCTCTTTCCCAATTTACCAGTATGTTCACGAAGAATCTGGTGAAAAACGATCGGATAGCAGCCGTATTTTACGAAAAACTTATGAAAACCCGAGGCAACCGTACCACCACGGGAGGCTGTTCATCGTTTATGGACTGTATTCAATGTTGTGTAGCTAAAAAACACTAATAGTTTAAGCTTTTCCCCGATTTTCTTCACTAGTATAAGTATATTCATAAGACTCTAGACTTAGTTTTCCTACAATTTAAGCTTTTTGACTCCAACCTAGGATGAGAAAAATAAATTTAACACGAGTTTACTGTAACGTAGAAAATAGGGTTTCATGAATAAACACATATTATAACCATAGATATGTATGATTCTTTCAAAGATTTCCAACCCCGAGCCTCCCATACCTGCGTACCCTTTTTTTCAGCCCGTACCTACCCTCAAAGGACTAGGCTAGGATATAGGTATAGTAGACCTTACACACTTCTTCCGTCATGGCTGGGCACGGTCTCCGACCATCCCCATCACCATGCCGAAACAGTGCTAGACAAAGCCAGGTAGAAATAGAGAATATAGGTATAGTACAAGTTACACACTTCTTCCGTCATGCCTGGCCACGTCCTCCGGCCATAGCCATTATCATGCCGAAACAGTGTAAGACAAAGACAGCTACAAATAGAGAATATGGGTATAGTAGACCTTGCACACTTACTTTCGCATACCTGGGCACGGCCTCCGGCCATACCCATCGCTATGCTGAAAAAGTGTCGGACAAAGATCGGTAGAAATAGAACCGGGGTGCGCAGCACAAGGGCTAGGCGTCCGACTGGTAATACGAGGGTCGAGTGTTCAAACCCCGATCGGGGAACTGAATATGAAAAAAAAATTCTCCTTCCTCCTCCAACTCGATACTTCGAAATTTCCACAATTGAAATAAATTCAAATTTCCCTCCAAAAATAAAATCGACTCAAATAAACTCGATCTAAAAAAAAAAAAAACTATTTTGAAATTTTCGACGCCATTTTGTGGGAGGGGGCTCCGCCCCCGGGTCATAAATCCCATAAACCCACTCCCCCCACCCTACCTCCCCCAGGGTCATAAATCCCATAACCGACCCCTTACTACTATCGTACAAGTTGTAACATGACAGTTTTCACCTGTCGTTACAAAAAGCCCCGAACCCCAACGTACCAGTAATAAAGAACATCCCATGAGAAAATGTGAAGGAATGCCTGAAACTCCTTTTGAATCCCGCGCCGAAACAGACCGTGCCTGGTGGCCGTGACGATACAAGCGAACCGAGTCGATATTAATTCCTGTTTTATTTGAACTCTCCTTACATGTAAACGCACGACGCTACGAAGCTACGACCACGAACAAAGACACAGAAACTGACACTAGAGAAGGCCAGGGGTTCACAAACGATCAGCGGGGCAATAGCCTCCTGGGCATAAAGATCAGCGAGGGACGAGTGGTCGGCGGACGAGATTCCCGCACCTGAAGAGCCTGCAATGAAATACGAGCCGCCAAGGAACCAGGAGCCCCAGATCGAGAACCCCTGCGGGACAAGACTACGATAACTCTGAACGTGGCGAGGATCGAGACGGCTGCGTCAGCCCTTTGACACTAAGTTAGGCACAGGTTGCGTAACCAATAACAGGACGGGGATCCTGGGTCGATTGCGAGTCGATAACCCTAGGAGTGGGGATACGCCGGCGAGCCGGCGACACGCTGTCTGACACTTGCGATTAGGTCTTTGCCTAGTAGAGGCGGCTTAGAGAGAGTGTTTGCCCTGTCGCTTTGAACTTTGCTTGAAAACGAACTTGAAACGAACTTTCCGGTTCTTTACCCATTGGGGTTATTAGAATCATATCGAAAAGCCATTAGAATCTGTGTGTGTGGGAGAGGATCTGCCCGAGGACAAGAGCCCGGGTCTAGCGAAGATCAACGGTGAGTCTAAGCCTTTACCTCGTGCCTGAAGCAACCAGTGGCCATTTTGAAATTTGAAAATAACGGCCTCGTGTCTTGAAAATTGCCCTGGTTGTCTCTCGACGGACCCTGAGTGGTCGGCCGTAGCCAGCGTCTTCTACAGAATTACAATTAGAGTCAATAACACAGAGAATCTTGTGTCTTGAACTGTTAACTTTGTCTAAACGGGAACTTATTGAATCGGAGATCGTCACGGCACGCCTCGTGGGCGACGTTGCGGGGCGAGACCCTAGTATGGATGCGTAGCGGCGTAGTCTATTAGCTTTCTTTCAATTTCAGCCTCCTAGAGGACTAGTCATTATTAAATTGCGGTCAATTAGCAGCGCAAGTCGTTTATTATAGGAAATTCACCCTGCGTAAGGCTGGGGATTGCTTCGAGTGGGGTCAGGACCTCACGTCGAATCTTAAAAATTAAGCTAGACCTCGTGTCGAAGCTGTACCGGTCACTTTTGCTGTGTGGCTCACTCTTCGGCGAGCTTGCTAGAGGAATTATCCTCAGTAACTTAGTAACGTCGCGGATTACTTTATCAAGAATCGGTACAGGCTCGACGGGCGTTCTAAAAACCGCACTCAAGCTCATGGCCTTCCGCCTTAGCCCCTACGCGGGCCTAGTCCTCCTATAATCAGCTCTTGTTATCAATTATTTTATAGAATTAAGACCTTGAATTGTTTTCGAGTCAGCCCTACGCGGGCCGTTGTTATTATTCGCTTAGTTGAAGAATTTATCTTTTGTTACTTTGACATAACCAGTCACATTTACCCTTGAGGGATCTCCGTACCCAGAGTGGGGCGGAAATAAATTAATTTTGAGTATTGTTTACCCTAAATACGTTCTTTCTGATTTTTGCCTGTTCGCACTGTTCCCCTCATCCCCTCTTCCCCTCTCTACGCTGCAAACCCCACCCACGCCACTCTCCGCAGGTTGATGCTTGCCGGTGCAACCTGACCTTCGCTACTAACTGGTTATTTGCTGTCAATTCGTTTATTGTTGGGCTAACTACCCAGCTGGCGCCCGAACCCGAGCTTTGTTTGAAGAGTAATTTGTTTATTAATTGGGCGTTGGGTTCAGTCCCGTTGCTGATCCGGGGTAGCGGGACGGCAGAGTTCCCCGTCACAAAGTATAAACATATTCGCCGTAGTCATTCTTCTTTTCACTTTTCCTTATGTTATACAGGGTGGGCCGTTCAAGTTGAGACAGCAGAATATCTTGAAAACAACATATTTTCGAGAAAAATGTTTCGAATGAAAGTTTCATGACTCGAAGGGGGCAAAACACTACACTATCGTACTTTTCATTTCTGTGGAGGTTAACAACGTTAGTTGTAGGCTCGTTGTAGGTCGAAATTCTTCTGTGAATGGAAACATGTATCTACAGATTTGTGCACGAAAATAGGAAATACTTCTGTCCCCATATTTTTTTATTTTTCTTATTTCACATTTTATGTTGAAATTTAGAAAAGTGATGGAAGATGAGTAATTTTTCTGAAAGCTGTTATTGGTATTAGGGTTATTTCTACAGAACTCGATAATTCATAGGCTGAATATTAAGCTATAATATTGATTCGATTGAAATCCAGTTAATAACACAGAATTGCTAAAGATTTCAGAAGCTAGCGAAAGATTCAAATTCGTTGCACAATGTATGCGAATAATTTCATAAGATTCCAGAAGATTTTACAGGATTTGAGATATTACCAAAGATTTCAAAAAATTAAAAAAGATTACAAGAGATTTCAAAGATTTCACGAGATTACAAAAGATTACAAAAGGTTTCAGAGATTACAAAGATTACATAAGATTTCAAAAGATTACAAAAGATTACAAAAGATTACTAAAGATTACTAAAGATTTCAAGAGATTACAAGAGATTTCAAAGATTTCACGAGATTACAAAAGATTACAAAAGATTTCAGAGATTACAAAGATGACAAAAGATTTCAAAAGATTACAAAAGATTACTAAAGATTTCAAGAGATTACAAGAGATTTCAAAGGTTTCACGAGATTACAAAAGATTACAAAAGATTTCATAGATGACAGAGACTACAAAAGATTACAAAAGATTTCAAAAGATTACAAAAGATGAAACTTATTTCTTTTTTATTATCATTAGACCTCCTCTGATTGATGTGATTAATTCATTGGTGTCCAAGGTCAATGATAACATCCACTTTTAACGTTTCGACCCTAGGAGTGGGTCCTCTTCAGCTATAGAATTTATTAAACAAAAGAAAAGACAACTTTTTACACTTCGCATTACACAGTTGTAACATCATTCAAACAAAACTTACAAAATACTTACAATTTAACAATCAACCAATTCAAATCCAAACCGTTAGGGCAGCCAGGGTCAGATACACTATATAAAATTTAGGTTATAAATTCCATTAAAACAATGACACTCAAACAATATAAAAACTTACAATATCAAGAACTAGAAAAAACATTTGTCCGGTTCCTTCGGCACCATGATAAAAGCTAGATAATTTGGCCCAGTATAACAAACAGGCAAAATCACACAGGTTTGAGAGAGAGAAAATCCAGATTGGTGATAAATGGTTGGTGAATCTCACCAACGCCCAAATCCCTGACTTTAAGTTAGAAGACTTAAAATTTTTGATGAGAAAAAATTATCAGGCGCCCCGGGACTCGAACCCGGGTCTGTTGGATGCCAATCCGGGGGCTTACACCACTAGACCACCTAGTCGCCCTGAGAACCTAGCCTTCGAATTTGATCTCATCATTCCCCGTCTCCGTTTGTTTTCGTGTGCTCCTCGAATTTACATTTTGAAGTTCGCGGCTATAGCACATTTGTTTTGACTGTTGACGTTCTCATAAAAAATTTTAAGTCTTCTAACTTAAAATTAATGATATCATGGCAAAAAGACTCTACATTCTGTAGAATGGTTGTATTTAATTAAAAATACAACCGATAAAGGTACAAAGACACGAGTCTGTACCGGTAGTGTATGTGAGTACGTTCGCTCACTCACTACTAAGAACGTCAACAGTCAAAACAAATGTGCTATAGCCGCGAACTTCAAAATGCAAATCCCTGACGAGGTGAAGGAGGTGTTTGCATTGGGAAAGAAATTTGGGGTCCCGATCAATAACAATAGGGTCCCGGTGTGGGACTTTGTATCAGAATTGGAGTCAAAAATAGAAAATATAGATCCTGATAATAGGGATAAGGTGAGGTGTGAGTTGGCGAGATGTTTAAAAAATAATGTGAGTCGTAAGTTGAATGAACGACCCTTAGATCAGGATTTTGTGGATCGTATAAAACTCACGAAGGCTTTTTGTTCTGATCACCCGGAGTTAATATTCACCAAGGCCGATAAAGGTAACACCACGGTTGTTTTACTCAAATCAGATTATGAAGAAAAAATGTCTAAGATGTTAGAGGATCAAGAAAAGTACAAAAGATTGAAGAAAGACCCGACCACGTCTCTACAATCCAAAGTTAATAAATTATCACGGGGTTGGTTCAAACGCAATCTGATTGATGAAAGTACCAAAAACCGACTTTGTACCTACAACTGCGTGCCAGCGAAGGCCTACGGCTTGCCAAAAATTCACAAGGACAATGTCCCACTCAGGTTGATTGTATCTTTTATTGACAGCCCTACTTATAGCTTAGCTCGTTTCGTCAACTCGGTTTTGAAAATCATTCCACCTCCGATTTCCAATGTGACGGACAGTTTCCAACTCGTAAAAGACATTACTGGTCTAAGATTACCGCCGGGTTACATTTTAGCCTCACTGGATGTGGTGTCGCTTTTCACCAATGTACCAACTGACTTAGCGTTACAGGCCGTTCAGAATAGATGGAATCAGTTGAGTCCAAACACAAAAATCCCTTGGGATGATTTTACAAAAGCCCTTAAACTTTGCTTTGAGGCTGCGTGTTTCAATTATATTGGTATGTCGTTCTCCATGCGGCATCCGGGGCAACGAGCTAGCTCACAACTTGGCCAGGGAGGGAGCCTCCCGTAGAGAATGCGACGAGGGTTGCCTAACAGGCATAACTACAGGGCACATAAAATGCCTATCCAAGGAACGGGCGGAGGGTCGCTTCGTCGACCTCTGGACCAACACACCAGGCATGGCTCACACGAGGGCCCTCTTCCGAGGGCCATCCCACCAGTTGGGGTCCACGCTCACGAAGATGAACAGAACGGATTTGAGGACTATTATAGGACTCATCACCGGTCACTGGTACACAGGCAAGCACCTCGTACACCTGGGGCTCAGAGCAGGGTCCCTTTGCACGAGATGCGGGAAGGAGCAAGAGACTCCCCTTCACCTGATCGCGCGGTGCGACGGTCTCGTGGGCCCGCGGAGGCTGGCCCTGGGAACCGACTTCACCGGCGAGGAGAAAATAGAGGAGATGGGCGTGGGCAGGCTGCTTCGGTTCGCCAAACTGGCCGACCTCACGTCCTTCCCTACTACTTAGGGTGCCCATGAGGGCCCGGGCACAATGGTCCGTATGGACTGAGCGCCTGGTCACCCCAGATTAACAAAACAAACAAAACATGTCGTTCTCACAAACGTTTGGGCTCCCGATGGGTTCCCCCTTGTCGCCAATTCTTTCCAACTTGGTAATGGACGACTTAGAAAAAACTTGTCTGGCGAAATTGCCCTTTCCGGTGCCTTTCTATGTTAGGTATGTACATGACATCTTGGTTGCCATACCTGAGGACTGCCAAAACTTGATTTTAGAGGTGTTTAATAGTTATCATGCGAGGCTACAGTTTACTTTGGAGTTGGAAGAAAACAGCAAGATTAATTTCCTGGATGTTACTGTAATCAGAGACGAATTGGGTTTGATAACTGATTGGTACCAAAAACCTACACGGAAAAAATGTCGGGTGGGCTGCTCGCCCGACGAGTACGGCCGCGCGCCCAAAAACACCGAGAGTGGGGCGACCACAGCTCGAGGCGGCTGCCTTCCCAGTTTGGGAGCGCTGCCGCCCCAAACGGGCGGGCTGCCGTCCCTACGGGCGAGCTGCCGTCCCTCATCGGGCGCCCTGCCGTACCATAGTGGTAATGCCGCCGCACCGACGTGCGGTGGCGCTGTGCGACTATGCCATATGGATGGAGGGAAGGTCACGGTGCTGGTCTCTTTTGACTTCTCTAAAGCATTTGACCGGGTCAGGCACGATGTCCTGGTCACGAAGTTGAGATCACTTGGAGTCTCTCACTCTGTGCTAAAATGGCTCTGTTCCTATTTGACCAACAGAACCCAAGCCGTGCTAGACGACAACTCTACGTCAGCCTGGAAGGAAGTGAGCTGTGGGGTTCCGCAGGGGTCGGTACTGGGGCCGCTGCTCTTTTTGCTGTACCTGGTAGACTTCTATCGTTCAGTGGACCTCAAATACAATTTCTACGCTGATGATCTACAGATATACAAGTCTTGCACACTTGCAGATCTGGAAAAGACTATCTCGGAAATAAACGCTAACATCGTGTCCATCTGCAACTGGGCAGAGACAAATAACCTTCTCCTAAACAACTCTAAGACGAGAACCATCATCCTAGGAACGTCGAGAGTCATCAATACACTGGACTGGGCCACGCTCTCGAAAATCTGCGTCAAGGACACAGTTATAGACTACAGTGAGAAAATCAAAATTCTGGGTGTGACGATCTCGTCCAACCTATCTTGGAACGAATATGCAAGGGAGACCACAGGGAAGATGTTCAGGCAACTGTACTTAATTAAAACTTGTCGTAACATACTGCCCAGGAACGTCAAAGTCAAACTTGTTGAGGCTCTCATACTTCCTCATCTGGACTATTGCTGTTTGGTAACATACAACTGTTCAGCTGAGATCTTACATAAGCTCCAAGTTGCCCTCAATTCTGGGATACGGTTTATTTTCGGGATTAAAACGTGGGATCATATCACTCCTTACTACAACCTTCTCGGCTGGCTCAAGGTACCTGAACGAAGAGACTATATAGCAGCATGCTACTTGTACAAAATTCTTGAGACGGGTGATCCTGGCTACCTACGCAGTATCTTTCAATTCAGAGCTTCAGACGGACGCAGGGCTACTAGAACACGCCCCGATGACCTGGTCATACCCTTGAGTAGACTTACACTCTATAAGGATTCCTTTCGCTTCAGGGTGATCGCGCTTTGGAACGCTCTAACCGATAACATCAGACGAGTGAATAGTTTCAATATCTTCAGAACTAGATTGCGGAGTCATCTCCTCAACCAGCAGAGGGGAAACTAATCGTAAATTCCAGTCATCTCTGCGTGCAGTCTTAACTTGTCCCCTTAACTCTCTGACCTTAGTGGTTTCAGTTACATTGGAGCAGATTGAAAGAGAAACTAGTCATTTATATAGCTAAACTGTATAAAAATTGTATAAAAATCTGTTCAAATTTGTCTCTGAACTGTTCTTAACATTTTATTTTATTTTTAATATTTTATGTATGACGATGTATGTTTTATTTTATATTTTATATTTTATGTTTTATATATTATGTTTTGTGATATGTGCATGTAGCTTGATGCTGCTTTTGACAAAGTTTTCTCTAAAGTTTAAATGTAACACATGTAAAGTTGGGTGCTCTTATGGGATTTTATCCCAGGGCATATAATAAATCTCTCTATCTATCTATCTATCTATCTATGCCATGGTGCAGCCTCTTGCCCAACATTTTTTCCGTGTACTTGGTCACGTAGATACTTAAACTTTCACTCCCACCACCCGGTGAAGCAAAAAATAGGTACTATTTACAACCTCGTAGACCGGGCGGTTTTGTTATCAAACCCTACTTTCCACCTCAAGAACCTAGACCTGGTTAGAGATGTCTTACTGGAGAACTGCTACCCCCGTAGGTTCATTGAGTCTCACATCCGGAATAGGGTCAAAACTCTCGGTGATCGGGCAGGTCAATCGCAGGTTGATGAGACTGATTCAAATATAACACCGTTCGGGTTGTGTTTCCCATATGTGAAGGGGATTTCACAATCAGTCGCGAGAGCGTTGAAACCGTTTGATGTGAGATGTTCGTTTAAAAATACGAATGATTTGTCCTCAATATACTCGCAACTAAAGGATAAAACCCCAATAGATTTTGCTTCAAATGTGGTTTATAAAATACCGTGCAGTGGTTGTGAGGCGACTTACATCGGCCAGACAAAAAGGTGGCTCAAGACGAGAATTTCTGAGCATAAGAACAATATCAACAGAAAATCTGAGGGACATACGGCCCTTACAAAACACAAAATCGAACACGACCACCTGTTTAATTATGATGGTATTAAGATTATGAGGAAAGAAAGTAATTATAAAAAACGGATCATCCATGAAATGGTCAACATTGTCAGAGATCGGACAGCTGTGAATCTCAGGAGTGATGTAGATAATCTGAGCGCCACTTACTATTCCTTAATTTGATATAGTTACCTGTATTTCCTATTGCTTTTATTGTATTCTGGCCGTTTGGGTTGGCTGGTGTTGTGATAGCTATGTATTGATTTCATATTGACTCGTCGCCGCGATTCGGCCGGATCGATACTGACGTATACCGGTTTTAATAATTGATATTCTTCTTGTGTTTCGTGATATATTTTGATTTTACTGTTTATCATGGTGCCGAAGGAACCGGACAAATGTTTTTTCTAGTTTTTGATATTGTAAGTTTTTATATTGTTTGAGTGTAATTGTTTTAATGGAATTTATAACCTAAATTTTATACGGAGTGGCTATTCGTCCGGTAATCGGACGATTAAGCGCAAAATTATTCGTCCGATAATCGGACAAATAAGCTCAAAATCAAGTATTGGCTATTCGTCCGTTAACTTTCAAAAATCAAATGTTCACAAATGTATAACGTGAAAATTCCGAAATTGGTGTACGTATCGGGGGTTATGTCCCCGAAGACTTACCTACCGCACGCACTCGCGATGTGACTCATGTGAAAGAAGATGGTGGAGAACCGCTGTTGGGTGAGTAAACAAGCATGTGTACGTTGATAGCGGGATTGGGATTACCTACAGGCGAGAAGACGCGCTCGTCGAACTCTTCTTGACCGACGGCGAATATACCTTCGGCGAATTCATGAATCATAAATTTACTTTTATTTCCCAAAAAGATATTTTGTTACCGTAAATCGTAATTAACTTATTGTAGGGGCGAGTGTACCAAAATAATATCGTGTCACGTAAACAGATTACCGATACACTCCGTCTTTCTCGGACTATGCAAATAAATTTAGTCCAAGGCTTCATAATTTATTTATGAATTCGATTTTCGAATTGTCGAATTCGATATACAGTACCCATCCGCGCTGCCGTGGCAGCTAGTAGCGCCTCCGCGTTACGCTATCAAATCGCGAACTCGGATCTGATTTCCATGCAGTGCAGTGCCAAGGGTGCAAGACAATCGTGACAAAAGAAGTGTTATAATCACACGTTAAGTGTCTTGCGGTATATTCACAATCAACCGTTTTTTAAATTTACAATTGAACTGATGATCGTTTAAGATGCAGATTGTTGATGCAGGAACTGGTAAGTTATAAATTGCATCATAATTATTTCTCCCTAATCCATACGACTCGGGACAGCCCTCAGCGATTACAATATTTATTGAAGTCATTAATATGGGAGTATTTCAATAATGTTATTGGGATGGAACGTTTGCGTTCAGTTGTATAATACGAAATCCAAACCTCAACATACGTAGAATCACATTACAAATAGAGTCCGCTCTGGTAATAGGGCCATCTGTGGGCGGCTAGAAGAAGAGTATTTCTCCTAGAGCTCGGGCATCTACTTCGTGCTCTTGCGATAGGGCCGCCGCGGCTGGGTAACATTTATTCGCGTGTTTATTCGTATTTATTTACATCGGTTTCAGCAAGCATACATTTTTTTTTTTATTGAATAACGTGCTTTTGTATGGAAGGTACCACACAAAATAGAAGCACTTTGAGTGAAGTGACAGGGCGTATATGTACTCATTTCCATCGAATGTTGATTACATATAATTTCTGACAGAACGATTCGATTATTTCACGTTTGAAATTTTTTTGTCCGAATATTCTCAGAGCGATTTCAGGAAATAACAGTAGTATAAATTGGAATTGAATTTTTACATTATTTACTCATTAAATTGACCTGTCAAAAATTTGTTGTTGCCGTTAATTTTTTTTATTTCCAATTTTTGTGCACATTTTTTTCACGAAAGCTCTTCACACGTATTATAATTCATCTCACAAAATGTGTTGAGAATACACATTGATATAGTGATGTTACTCAATTGTATATGTAATCTCTATTCATACGCCATTTCATTGACAATGAGCCAGCGTGCGGTTTTATTGACAGAGACGAACATGATATCCGTGGTGCGCCGGCAGTGGGGGTTGGCGTTCAATTAGTGAAATAAGCCGCCTCTCATACATATGAGAGGAAAGCGGCCCTATTGATAGTAGCCCTATTACTAGGCCGGACTGTAGAAAGGGTGGGTGAAGACGTTCCGGTCACCTCACTGGTCCATCACATATCGCTTCCCAATACAGCGCGGACCTTGCCCCAAGAAAGGTCGGAAAAAGTTGTAACAGCCACTGGAGGATAGTAACACAACACACACGGCCACACACACATGATACAACGCAGACGGTGTTTTGGGAAGGGTGAGAAGAAGTTAGGACAGCCACTGACGGTTAGAAAAAGTTAGGCCAGCCAATCATACAACACACACACACACATGATACAACGCAGACGGTGTTTTGGGAAGGGTTAGAAGAAGTTAGGACAGCCGCTGACGGTTAGAAAAAGTTAGGCCAGCCAATCATACAACACACACACACACATGATACAACGCAGACGGTGTTTTGGGAAGGGTTAGAAGAAGTTAGGACAGCCGCTGACGGTTAGAAAAAGTTAGGCCAGCCAATCATACAACACACACACACACATGATACAACGCAGACGGTGTTTTGGGAAGGGTTAGAAGAAGTTAGGACAGCCGCTGACGGTTAGAAAAAGTTAGGCCAGCCAATCATACAACACACACACACATGATACAACGCAGACGGTGTTCTGGGAAGGGTTAGAAGAAGTTAGGACAGCCAATCAGACAACACATGCTAATCATACAAAAGGGGCGTACACACACGTGCACGGAAAACTGAGTTCAAAATAATACTAACTCTGTAAAGGCACAGAATTCATGAATTTTTCTTTCGCAATATTGCAGCGGAATTGGATAATGATGACAGGGCTGAGTCAGGAGAGTCAGTGGAGGAAGAAAGAGCCAATGAAGGGAATTCGAAGATCGAGATTGGTCAGACCTTTGATTCATTTGAAGAATTTGAAAAGTGGCTCAACGCATTTGAGGATGCTACATTCGCGAGATTTTACCGTCGCGACTGCATGACAATTCCCCAGTGCCGCAAAAATGGTATCAAGAAACACATAGCGCCGCAACTACAATATTATTTTCTAACGTACTGGTGTATGCACGGGGGCAAGAATTTCAAAACAACATCAACAGGCCGAAGAAAACCCTCGTGGGTGTATTATTCACTTCGTCATCCCAATAACTGATGATAACGCTATTCTAAAAATCTATCTGAACTCATTTTTTAGAACAAAACAAAAAGACTGCTTATCTTGGTTTAAAGTCACAGTTTCCAAGGGTGGCGATTCGCTCGTTATTTCTAAACTTGGACCGGACCACAATCATCGATGCTCGAAGGTGATGTATACTAAATATATGCCTATATAGGGATTCCGGATTTCTTGTTGCGTACTATGTCATCGTTAATCGGTAAATTACGGTGCAGTACGTCAGGCAAGCGATCAGCGATTTCATAATTATGTAATGTTCTGCGAGTTTCGATTATAGTATTCAGAACCGAAAGTTTGATTCCCGATCGGACGCATATTATACAACATGGAACCATGATTTCTGGATAAAACACTGTTTAACGATATTTTATTGGTCTCGTGTTTTCCCTACTCATTTTCGTAGGAGCTCTACCAACATTATCCGCAATCGAGGAAACTCAATCCCGAGGATAAAGAAGAAGTCAAAAATTTGCTCCGACTTGATGCCAATCGCAAAAAAGTTAAGCACCAGATTGAGGCCAAAACAGGAAAGGTTGTTTTACTTAAAGATTTATCGAATATCGTCGCAAGGAGTGGTGAGAGTAATAATCTTGTAGTAACCGTACAAAAGCTGGAGGAAAAATACGGTGAGTTCATACAAGTATTGCAATAATTAGGTACGAGTAAAAATTGTTACGTGTCATGTTCATGCAAATCAATCGTAGACGGAACTCTCTTTTTGGTGCCACTCGTCTTTATTTCGCTTGGATCCATAGGTCTTTTCACGCGAGAAATACTGATGATGATCCAACAATTATTTTGCGCAGGTGCCGAGTGTCATATTTACGAAGAAGACAACGTCTTCAAAGGTTTGTTCTTCGCGACGCAAAATATGAAATCCGCTATGAAGGCATATCCAGAATTCGTCGGCATCGACGCCACCTTCAAACTATTAGACATACGGGCACCGGTATATCTCATGATTGTCGAGGACTCTGAGGGATGCACAGAAATTGTAGCAGCATGTATTCTGATGTCGGATGATAAAGCTAGTATGACTTGGTTCTTGGACTGTTTTAAAAAGGCACATCCCTCGTGGATCTCGATAAAATCTGTTATGGCCGATAAAGATTTGTTGGAGAGGGAGGTGATAAAGAGCAGCTTTCCTTCGGCTAGCGTACTTATCTGTGTTTTTCATTCACTGCGAACCTTCAACCGAGAAATCACGTGTGATAAACTTGGAATAACGGCCGGGCAAAGGGATTCTGCGAAAGAAATTTTTCAGAAAATGGTCTATACTCACAGAGAAGACGAGTACATGAAGCTGTATGAGCGACTTGAAGATTTGCCCCAAACTGTGCAAAACTATTTCGAGACCAACTGGCATTCAATCAGGGATGAGTGGACTTTGAATGAGAAATTCATGCGGAATAATTTCTTGAACACCTCGAATAATCGCATTGAGTCAATGAATGCAAAAATTAAAAGCGTTATAAAGAGGTTTAGCACGCTGGAAGATTTCGTTGACGATTTCTTCATACTTGTATCCTCTCTAAATACGGAACGGGACCACAAGGCTGCCTATACTTATCACAAGAGGATGGTAGTGCCATTTGGCGAAGGCACCCCGGAACTTTTCTTCTCGCAATATTTGACAAGTTACGGATACAAGTTTGTCCAACCAGAACTTAAGAAGAGGGCAACCATTACAATTCACGGCGAGTCTGAAGCGGATCTGTACGAAGTACATGGCCCCGATGGTATACATCATACCACTCATGATACTTGCGATTGCGTATCACACTTATCGATGCAACTTCCTTGCAGGTGAGCTTGCCACTATAATTTTTATTTTCACAAGTATACTATTAACAGGAAAAATATGACTATTACACACTATAGCGCGTCTACGTGACAATTCGTCTATCTATAACGCATGCCCAAATTCACAATATGAGTGAGCTCCGTCCAGGGTTTCGGCTTGCCAAATGCTGATACTAATGTACAATTTTCATCGTGAATCAGTTATTCTATAACTGTACACAATCTAATGTTATATATGACTTCAGACGAACTATTACCCAATTTTATTAATTATTTCAGACATATATTCGCAGTGCGAGATCATCTCCAGATCTTGCTCGCCGAAGAATCTCTATGCAGTGACCGGTGGACTAGACGTTATTACCATAATAACCAGAGAATCTTCAATAACGATGAATATGAGAAAACCGTACCTCATACCGTCACATCGATGGCCACGTCGAAGCGAATTCTCTCCCAGCAGGAAAGATACCGCAAAGCCATCCCGGTCACTAATAATCTGGCTGCCCTTGCCACCGAGGTGACAGGGCCCCTATATATCCAACGAATGAAGCTTTTGGCTCATATACAGGGGGAATGGCAGGCCAATCGCGAAGTGGCCGTTCCCGGGCCTCATGAGGCAGCGGCAAGATCTGAGGTAATGCAATCGGCGAGTATAGTATTTGAATATATTTGCGCTTTCGTTTGTCTGTGTAACATTCTTTTCTGGTGTATAGCAATCCAGCGATTCTGAGGTCGAACCACTCCTCGAGCGACCTGGGACTTCAACAAATTCTGAGGCCGAACCACTTCTCGAGCAACCTGCCCCTTCAACGAGTTATATCCAACAGGACCATTTCTCGCCAGTACCAATCGAAACCACCCAACGAAAAGCTGGAGAATCGCCTCCACACGACCACGACCATCTCAGTCAGATTATCGTACCTCCCGCCTTGAAACGGCGAGGCCGTCCCAAGGGTGTTGAAAAAACAATAATTGGTTTGCCGAAAAAACGAAAATTAGACACGTCCAAAAAAATTCCATTTGCAAAGAGAAGAGAGGAGGAAAAAATCAGAATCATGATGGGGTGGTTCGTAGATTCCGAGGTGGCCGAAGATGCCATTTCAAAAAACATCCTCGTCGAGGAATCGGCAGTGGAGTCCCGACCCGACCACGTCACGCATGCCATACTCGATAAAAACGTCTATTTGCCTTTGATGAAGAGATTCTTCACAACAGATGCATGGCGCCTTGTAAGCAGCGTGTTTAAGATGAAAATATCGAGTGGGCAATGGAATTGCGGTATTTGCGGCGTCGACCTCGACGCGACTGTAGGAGATGAAAACTCCTGCCCAAATAAAACTAGGTCGAGTGAAAAAGTATCGGTAATCTGCGACTTTTGTTTAACGTGGTACCACTTGCCATGTGTTCCACTGAAGAAACCACCGAAAACGATCACGTGGATGTGCAGGAAATGCCAAGAGCAAACTTAATGACCAATTGGGATACGTGATGTTTGCAACCAAGTTGTGCAATATAAAATACGCTAGCTGTATATTGTTTATATTTAAAAAGTCATTAATCGCCTTAGTAATATACCTATGTATAGTCCCCGAAATAGGTAAAGTGATATAGATACATTTATCTAATTAAATGTTGTCATCATTCGTCTAGTACACTACCCAAGTCTTCCAAGAACGAATATAATAATAAATCGTAACAATATACCCATTCACGTACACTACAACAGAGTATGACTCCATTGATATTTTTTGATTTCATAACTACCTGGTTTTTCCAATTCCATACCAATCAATACGGGCATGAGCTATGAAAAACTCTAAACACTCATTGCAGGCATGTAGATTTAAGGGTCGATGTAGATTGAGGTTTGATGATCGGTACGCATTTCTCAGAGATAGGTATGATTACACGAACGACTGATTTCATAATTCATGAATTCGCCGTCGGTCAAGAAGAGTTCGACGAGCGCGTCTTCTCGCCTGTAGGTAATCCCAATCCCGCTATCAACGTACACATGCTTGTTTACTCACCCGACAGCGGTTCTCCAACATCTTCTTTCACATGAGTCACATCGCGAGTGCGTGCGGTAGGTAAGTCGTCGGGGACATAACCCCCGATACGTACACCAATTTCGGAATTTTCACGTTATACATTTGTGAACATTTGATTTTTGAAAGTTAACGGACGAATAGCCAATACTTGATTTTGAGCTTATTTGTCCGATTATCGGACGAATAATTTTGCGCTTAATCGTCCGATTACCGGACGAATAGCCAATACTTGATTTCGAGCTTATTTGTCCGATTATCGGACGAATAATTTTGCGCTTAATCGTCCGATTACCGGACGAATAGATGCAGCCAATTTTATATAGTGTATCTGACCCTGGCTGCCCTAACGGTTTGGATTTGAATTGGTTGATTGTTAAATTGTAAGTATTTTGTAAGTTTTGTTTGAATGATGTTACAACTGTGTAATGCGAAGTGTAAGAAGTTGTCTTTTCTTTTGTTTAATAAATTCTATAGCTGAAGAGGACCCACTCCTAGGGTCGAAACGTTAAAAGTGGATGTTATCATTGACCTTGGACACCAATGAATTAATCACATTACAAAAGATTACTAAAGATTTCAAGAGATTACAAGAGATTTCAAAGATTTCACGAGATTACAAAAGATTACAAAAGATTTCAGAGATTACAGAGATTACAAAAGATTCTCGAAGGGGTGTACACCAGATTACACGAGTGATCAACCCCTCGGTCTCCACTCTTCGTCATCCTCTATTAAACCTAATGCTAAACAGGTTTCAACATACGTTTGTTTCAAATTACCATCTACAGTTTTCAAGCTATTGAAGCTTGTAGCACCTTTGACCGATAATAATAACAATCTCAAGTGAAATAATTCAACTTGAGTAGGACTAATGGAATACATTCGCCCGATACAATTGAAATGTGATCTTCGTGGTTCCCATCGGTGTACGATTTGATTATTAATCTTATACTTTCTAAACGTATAATGGCATGGAATTTCGGTATAATAATATTGTCTAGCTGTTTCATCTCTTAGGTTCAACGCGAAGTAATCGATTAACATATCCGTTCTTTGCACAGCTGACCTCAATAGTTCTTCGTGATCAATAGTAGAATTATTTTCATTCGAAAACGTAATATTTTGTTCGTTCGGTAAGTGTACCGGCAAACGTATAACCGCGTGGCTTTTATCCAGCAAACTTTTTCCGAAAATTCGCCAAGCGGATTCTACCGGCCACTCGTAGCGAGCTTCTATAAAATCCTGTATTTCGTCATGATCAACTGTTGAATTCTCGTTCATGTCTTCTCCTATTGTAATAGAAGCCGCATCGTGACCCTTATATACGTATTTATACAAATATTTCACCGATTTGGTACTTGAAACGACTTCAACATTGATATGACAGTTGAATATTTGTAGTGAGACATGAGAATAAGGGACGACGTGTCGATTATTGACCACATAATTGCCTGGCCGTTCGTATGTGTTACCGGTATCTCTTCTTCGGTAAGACGGATAATTATCTATCTATCCGCTGGTTGTTGGCCGTCTAGTAGATTTTCCTTGATTTCTTTCCATTTTGGACTGCACGCCATCGTTATGAATAAATCTGGTTTCCCATATCTACGAACAATTGCCATTGAATCTTGATACATTTGCATCATGTTTCGAGACGAACCGCTGAATGTCGATGGTAAAATGATCATTTTTCCGACTCTTGCATTTTCATTATGGGCCCTTTCTTCCAGATAATCAATCAACCCTTGATAAGATTCTGATCGTAATTCTTTCTGATGGCTCCGACAGTACTCTATTCTATCATTTTCAATCTTTACGTAACTATCCACTAACCACTGTTGAAATAATCTCCTGCCCAATAAGAACACGTTACTTTCATTAGATCGTACCTATAGCTATTCTAAATTTCACGTATGCTGCTCGACTCAAATTTTTTCTTGGGTCATTAGTGCGTCTCAATTTACTACTCCAGCCTGGGTCGCCGTAAGGGAAAAACAACGGATAAACCCAAGGTTCTACATTTTCGTCCGTAGTACTTTTTGTGTTTCTGTCACGAACCGTTACATAAGTTTCTGGAATTTCTCCATCCGTAGTAGTGGAAAAGACAGCTGCAACCTCGTTACATTTTTGAAAATTATAACGGTGACGATCGAAACCATTTCGTGGCAGAAACATTAATTGTAATTCCGGTAACACTTCTGAAGACCCAGTCATTAATTCCTGTTGATTTTTTATTTCTTCTTTCATCATCACAAATGATGCAAATTCATTTTTTTCGCGTATTATACGTTCAAGGATTTGCAATAATTCTCGATCCAGTTCTGAATTTCTATGTAAACGGTGTTCTATGGCCTCATCCGGATCAACAATAAATAATTGTCCATAAGCTGGTCTTTCATTCGCTGCAGGATGGACTGCTGTATTTATCTAATAATAAATCTGTCCTTCAATTTTAAAACAATATGTAAAATTTGTTGTATGCACTAGAGACGTGTCGCACCCTGGCGGTGGGACACGAGGCAGGCTAAGCAAGATGGCTGACAATGCCGGACGTGATTCTGTATGCTTCTGAAATATAATAAATCTTGTTTACAATAGAAACAGTTTTATTTACAATAAACCTTATAACATGGCGCAGTCGCATTAAGAACCTACGGGAAATGAAATTTAAAGTAAAAAGTACAAAGGTACAAACAAAAAGTGAAGAAAATAGAAACAGTCAAAGGACGCCATAGAAACAGTCAAAGGACGCCATAGAAGCTTCGGCAACAAACCAATGAAATAAACTACAGTGAAAGGAAATGGAATTCTTAAAACAACCGAAGCCGATGTCAATGGAAGGCGATCTGGGTGCCAACTGAAAAAAATTCAAGAAAAATTTCCAAATCTACATAGCAGCCACTGGAGGTAACGAAAAATCGGAAGAAATAAAAGTAGCAGTTCTCCTTCATTGCATGGGAGAGCAAGCCGCAGAGATAAGTGAGACAATGGATCTGACCGAGGCTCAGCGCAAAAACTCCAAGACACTCCTGGAAAAATTTGATGAGTACTTTATACCAAAAACAAATGTCAGCGTAGAAAGTCATAAATTTAACACAAGATGCCAAAACGCAGGAGAAGCGTTCGAAAATTTCCTAACGGATCTGCGAAGAATAGCCGCTAACTGCGACTTCGGGAATATGAAAGAAAGACTGATTACAGACCGCATCGTTGGAGGAATCCGAGATCAAAAGATCAAAGATAGGTTGTTACGAGAACCTAACTTGGACCTAACGAAGGCTATTAACATCTGTAAAGCAGCGGAGCAAACAGAGAACCACATAAAGCAAATGATGGACAACGAGACTAAAACCCTGGAGGTGAGCGAGATAAAAGAAGGGCATTACACAGTGGGACGAAACCCCGAATTCGTCCCCATAATTCCGAAAAGTGAATTTTGGATTCGGGAAATTTTGACCCTCGGGTGGGGTACAGAAATGATTGGTGCATTCAAACCTCGAAGGGTATGGTCGTCCGTTCCATACCTGGCTCGATACATTAGTTCAAAGTCAGCCTTCGTTGAGAGTGCACGCGGCGAGTGAAAACGTAAGGAAAAACAGCGAACTTCAAAGTTCAATAACTCGAAAGTTATTTAAGCGATTTCGATTTTTCAAAATGGATTCTACTCCTGGAGGTATGTGGAAAATATTTCTGTATGAGTTAAATTTAAAAGTCACGTTCATCTGCTTGAAATACGACCATGTTTGGTACCCTGTGAAAACGATATAATTTTCGAGACTTATACTTTCAAATGGACAAAAAGTAGGGAACTCCAAGAGACTCCGCTTCGATTCAAGTCTTAGGTTCTAGATCAGTCTTTCAACTATCGAAAACGTTTTAGATCATCTGCCATTTTTGGCCCATTAGCGTAGTTTTTTAGTTAGCGTGAGCGAGTACGCAGCCTTCTACCACGCGCGAGGCCCCGGCTGGCGCGGCGGCCGGCTGACGAGCGTCCGGGTCTGCCAGGTGTTCAATACGTACAATAGGGAACTTATACCGGTTTTTAACGTGTATAGGGTGTCCGTAACAAAGTAGTACCTACGGTTATTCTAGAGTCACACTGTTCATGATGATTTTTATTTGTGATTTGGTTGAGGGAAAAAATTAATTTCAGAAAGAATTCAGTTTGTCCAATGAGTTTGATCGTACTTTATTAATTATAGTTTACGTTGAATATTGTCACTTTTTAATTTTCTGTGGCTTTATTACAGGGTCTAGTACCGACGACAATTTACTGTACACCCGGAAGGAGGTCTTCGTTATGGTGAAAGGGAATTTCAATAAAACATGCAACGATTTGGTGGAACACCTTTTAGCCGAAATTTCGAAGAAGAGTAGAATTGTAGAATTGTTGATCCCACCTACAATAACGAGTCAATCTATAGTAGAAACGGATTCTGAATTTGACGACGATGATTCGGACGAGGAAATTGTATTCCACTAATTTTATAAGCCTTCACATTTCATGACATTAATACTTGAAAATAAAAAGTCTTTATTCCTGTATATGCATATGACTAAACATTTCCCACCACTTTGTTTTTGAGATTTTTGACTTTCGATTCGTAATCAGCGACCCCAAGAACCCCCGAGTACCGACTTTCACTCGAATCCATTAGGTTTTTGAAGAAATTCGTTACCGTTTTTGGTCCGCCATTTTGTTTTTGAGATTTTTTACTTCGGATTCGTAATCAGCGACCCCAAAAACCCCCGAGTACCGACTTTCACTCGAATCCATTAGGTTTTTGAAGAAATTTGTTACCGTTTTTGGTCCGCCATTTTGTTTTTGAGATTTTTGACTTCGGATTCGTAATCAGCGACCCCAAAAACCCCCGAGTACCGACTTTCACTCGAATCCATTAGGTTTTTGAAGAAATTTGTAACCGTTTTTGGTCCGCCATTTTGTTTTCGAGATTTTTGACTTCGGATTCGTAATCAGCGACCCCAAAAACCCACGAGTACCGACTTTCACCCGAATTCATTGGGTTTTTGAATTATGGGTACAAATTCGGGGTTTCGTCCCACTGTGCATTATCACAAGAAAGTGACCACCGAGGGTTATAAAAAACGCTACAATGGAAGCAGAACAAGCAGTGGATCCAACGAGAAGTCAGGCCAGGAGAGGATGTCGTCGGATGGACCATCGAGCTCTCAGCGAGCACCCTGTATACGATGCGGAACCACCCATCAGTATAGAAACTGTCCAGCGTACGGGAAAGTGTGCGCCAAGTGTGGAAGGTATAACCACTTTGCAAAATGTTGCAAAACACAGGTAAAAGTTAATTCTCTTGAACAAGACGATGAAATCGAAGGGGATAACGGGTATATCTTAGGGACTCTAGAGGTTAACGCGGTGGAAAACGACTGGTTTGAATCTATGAAAATAGTAGATTGTAATAAAACTTTGAAATTTAAATTGGACACAGGAGCCCACGTAAATGTCATTCCAGAAGATATTTTCAAGTTGTTAAAAATAAGCAATAAGCTAGAAGCAACGAAAATAAGTATTTCCAACTACGAAGGCCAGAGTCTAAAAGTAAAAGGTTGCTGTGACTTAAAAGTTGAGTTAGGAAACGAGATCCACTCACTGAAGTTTGTAATTGTACAGACTGAAAAAAAATCAGCACCAATACTGGGAATCAAAAGTATCCAAGAACTAAAATTGTTAGAAAGAAAAGAAATTGGCGAAATTAAAAGCGTAAATAATTTGCTAGAAGAATATGCAGACGTATTCAAAGGAATAGGGAAAATAAAAGATAGCAAATGCGAATTCAAACTAGTCGATAACTACAAGCCAGTAGTAGTACCATGCAGGAAGGTACCGTTTCAACTAATGAACAAACTGAAAGCTGAGTTGGACAAAATGGTCAAAGATGAGGTAATAGTAAAGGTCACCGAACCTACGGAATTTGTTAACCCGATAGTATTAGTTAACAAAATGAATAACAACATAAGAATTTGTCTAGATCCGCAGAATTTGAATGAATCACTACTCAGGGAGCACTATGAACTCCCAACTTTCGACGAAATCACCAGGGATGTGGCCGGGTCTAAATGGTTCACAACCTTGGACGCGAACAAAGGATTCTGGCAAATAGAATTGTCAGAAAATTCGTCTCGTTATACCACGTTCGCAACGCCTTTTGGTCGTTACAGATTCTTGCGACTTTCTTTTGGAGTATCAAACGCTCCAGAAATATTTCACCGCACGTTCACAGACATCTTTGAAGGTATAGAGGGTGTTAAGATATACATAGACGATATTATCATATACGCTAAGACAGAAAAAGAGCACGATGAGATTCTAAAAAGAGTGCTAGAAAAAGCTAAAGAAAGAGGAGTTAGGTTTAACAAACAAAAATGTAAAATAAAACAACAAGAGGTCAAATACATTGGACACATACTGACAGACAAGGGTATTAAAGTGGACAGTGACAAAATTGAAGCTATAAATAGAATACCGGTACCAAGCGATGCCAAAGGGTTGAGCCGATTCTTGGGAATGGTGACATGTGTTGCCAGATTCATACCTAACTTGTCTAGCTTAACGTCTAATCTAAGAAAGTTAACAAAGAAAGACGTACAATGGGATTGGTTAGAGATTCACCAGCAAGAGTTCATCGAATTAAAAAAGGTATTGACTCAAAGCCCGGTTTTGCAATATTTTGATGAGAAAAAATTGATAACGCTATCAGTAGACAGCTCAAAAGATGGTATGGGGGGGTGTAATACTCCAAGATCAAGCACCGGTAGCATATGCCTCTAAATCTTTAACCGAAACGCAGCAGGGATATGCTCAAATAGAAAAAGAAATGCTAGCGATTGTCTTCGGGTGTCAAAGATTTCATCAGTACTTATATGGAAAACATTTCATAGTTGAAACCGATCACAAACCATTAGAGTCAATCTTCAAAAAACCGCTGAACCACACGGAAAAAAAGTTGGGTACGTAGCCCGCCCAAAGACACCGAACGCCGTGCGACCACAAGTTTGGTGCAGCGGCATTACCACGTTGGGACGGCAGCCTACCCAACTGGGTAGGCTGCTGCCCCGCGCGGGCGCGCTGCCGTCCCAACGTGGTAATGCCGCTGCACCAAACTTGTGGTCGCACGGCGTTCGGTGCCTTTGGGCGGGCTACGTACCCAACTTTTTTTCCGTGCAGTGTCCCTTAAGATTGTAGAGACTTCGAATTAGCTTGCAGTTTTACAAATTCACGGTAAAATACACGCCCGGCACACAAATGTACTTTGCGGACACACTATCAAGAGCTAGTTATGACGATACAAATTTTGATGTAATAGAATCAGAACTAGAAGCTCAAATTAACCTGATTAACTATACTAGCATCAGCCCGAAGAAGTTCGAAACGCTAAAGCAAGAAACACTAGAAGACTTAGAATTACAAGAATTGCTTAAAACGATAAAAGAGGGTTGGCCAAATGAGAAAGAGAAAGTCAATTTTCAAATCAGGCAATATTGGCAAGTCAGAGGGGAACTCACAGAAATAGGTGGAGTCATCTATAAGAATGATCAAATGGTCATTCCAAAGAAAATGAGACCGGAGATCTTAGACAGGTTACACTACAATCATTTGGGAATTGAAAAAACCATCCTAAGGGCGCGTGAACTAGTTTATTGGCCATTTATGGGCAAGGAAATTACAGATCTAATAAGGAGCTGCCCAGCTTGCCTAGTATATCAAAACTCAAACACCAAAGAAACCATGATAACTGATGAAATACCAGACAGGCTGTGGCATACGGTAGCGGCAGACCTATTTTCTTTTGAAGGAAAAGAATATTTGTTGATAGTGGATTATTATTCTAGATATCCAGAGGTTTGTTGTTTGAACAATAACACTACGTACAAGAATTTGATTCACAATGTCAAATCAATATTTGCTAGACACGGTAAGCCAGAAGTTTTGCGTAGCGATAATGGCCCACAATTTACCAACAGCGAATTTCAAACTTTCCTAGAAGAATGGAAAATCATACACAAAACTAGCACACCCAGGTATCCCAAATCAAATGGACTGGTCGAGAGACATGTGCAAACAGTAAAAAAAAACCTGAAAAAAGCACTGTACGATAGGAAAGATATGTATCTTACACTCTTAGAGCTAAGAAACACTCCAATCAGTAGCGAGATCCCGTCTCCGGCTCAATTACTGTTCGGACGTAGACTAAAGGGGCACGTACCTGTTGAAGAAAGCCTACTGAAACCACTAGATGGAAATAAAAATATCGTATATACTTTCCGTCAAAATCAAAACAAACAAAAAGATTATTATAACAAATCAGCAAAAGACTTACCTGAACTGAAAGTAAATGAAAAGGTCATTTTACAAATTAATTCTAAGCTGTGGGAACCTGGAATTATTGTTAAAATAGATAACCATAGACCCAGATCATACCACGTAAAACTAAATGCCAATGACAAGATTTTTCTACCACACATGCATTAAAAACTCGTGTTTTTTGCCCTCCTTAACAGGATGGAAGCCACAGTTTTCTGACCGGGGCAATAAACCGGGATAAAAACTTGTCAAGCGGGATAAAAACTTGTCAAGAGGGATAAAAACTTTGGCAGCAGGGATAAAAACCTCTCGTAACCATGGTAACGATGAAATAAACTAAGAAAGTGCTGCCCCAGTGGAGAACACCGTTCTCGTGTTTCTAACCTCACTTTCTCTCGTTTTTAATGCATATGTGGTAGAAAATAACATATGTGCCATGGGAAGGAAGCAGGCGTTTTGTCTCGCGCATTTTGCAGAACTCGTTTTCACTCTCGGGCGCCTTCGGCGCCCTCGAATTGCAACTCGTTCTGCAAAATCCGCGCTCGCCAAAAATCGCCTGCTTCCTTCCCGTGGTGCATAATATACTATTGTAAGAAATAGGACTTTTTTGAGACAAGGAAAAACACACAGATTCAAGTATCACAGAGTTTTTGAACAGATGATGGACGAAAACATACTGACCGACACTTCACCGACTACGGACAAAGCTCCTACCAATGCGTCTGAAAATGATAACGGAAAGGAAAGTCCTCAAGTTATTAAAACAAACGACATTAAAGTCGAGAAACAAGTAAGAGTACCTGAGTCAACTCAAACACAGCCACAGACAAGATCTGGTCGTTTAGTTCATAAGCCTAGATATCTACGTGATTATGTCTAAGCAGAAACTGTAAAATGAGACTTTATTGTATCACCTGTTATAAAAGTTCCTATCACCGCAGAATAAGTTAATATTAAGGAAAGATTATGATAATTAAGAAATAAGTATAAAATATATATTGTAAGGTGAGAGAACTGATACAGAAATACAGGACTCTATCTCTATAACACGTCTATCCCGTACGACAGTCCGAAGCCAACTGTCCTAATCTCTGCTGTCTGCAATGAGGTAAACAAAGGGCTCCGTACAGCGGTAACAACACTGCCAGCACCGGGACTATGTTTCTCTCCTTACACGGCCTCTCCTGACACCGCGGGGTCCACGACCGCTTTTTCAAATATGATCCTCAGATGTCAGTTATGAAAGACGTGACAGGTGACCCTCAGAAGCTGCCACTTGCAGTGTGTATCTCAAGTCCCGACTGAGTGATTTGAGACGAATATCCCCGGAACGCCAGCAAACCTTTCCAGCGATCACGGCAGTAATCCGGAATCAGCGAATCTGCTGGTAGTTGACAGATCAACTGGAGACTGTTATCTGCATACCAGATGGCCTAGAACTCAAAAGCCACAAAGTTGCCTCGGAGTCCGCAACCTGGAGACTACCATCGGTTAGCTGGATGACTTTGCGGACATCATCTGCGAATTAGATGATCCCAAACCCTTCAACCGCGTACAAGACGACCTGGTGGCCATCAACCACGAGCCACCTGCGAGCCAAACGACCCGGAGACCGTCATCCCTCTAACATACGTAACAAGATCTATTTGGTCATTAACAACTTTCCTGTTAAAGGAAACGGCACCTTGAGTTCAGGACCTTTTTTCGACGTTCGTAATAACAACAGTTCAAATGCAAGCAGAAGTAGTGCTCTATTTAGCGAAACGATTCAACAATATTCGGATTGATATTCTGGATGAGATGATCACATTTATCAATTTCGTTCGCTCATATTTCATGATAACTGATTTTCAGACTCCAAAATCTATGAGGTGCGTGAATTCTTTGAATTTCTATTGACGATTTGATTTTTAGTGTCAAGAATCTAGCTGAAATTCCAAGCCCTTCCTGAATTTGCAGGATTTTCAATAATCTGTGTCAGAGCCTCAAGATCAGCCTGCTTAGAGAATAAGCGTTGAGTCAAAAAGCAAGGTTCACGTATCACATATAACAAATTTGATTGTACAATTTATGAGATGAATCTCTGACACACGACTCATGCATTAACCCATTAGCCGATTGAGAGCCCTTTGACACGTTTGACGGCGATCACAACCAAGATCACGATTTTTTTTCTCATCGCAGCGTATTAGATAACTTGATTTTAGCGCTAATGGTATTTTCCACAGTATGGTTCCAATTGCTTCTTAGATCCCAAAAATATGCACTTCGGTTTTGTTTTTGTTTTCAACGTTGTGTCTATCCAATCGGAGTGAACGCGAATTGGCGATCACAATTGATTTCAAATCGAGGGGACCCCCACCGAAGAGTCGACATAAGTCAACGTGAAAGGCTCACCCCCATGACCAAAAATCAAAAGCGTGATCCCTGTAAAACCATAACAACAACGATATTGTAACGAAGGATGTGTGACATTTGAATAGCCCGCCTACAAGATAATATTGAATAACGTGGTGTGGGCGACCACTAAAATCAAAATATAGACAAAGAGAGAAGGTTTCCGCCTTCTTCATAAAACTCGTTCACTCGTCCATTGCCTATTGAACTGATCAGTCCTTTGTCTAGTTACTTGAATCTTTTCTTGAATATAAAATCATAAGACCGTACAATAAGTCAAGTACATAAGCAGTAAAACAAAGTCAAAATAGTTGATCGATCAATATTATCACAAAAATATAAAATACAAGGCCTATCTACGAATTACTGGTACTTTGACAATACAAACAGCGAGACGTCGCAATAATTTGGAAATTCGACGGCTGATTGAAATTCTACAAATAAGAAAAGCTAAGTAATAGAATAATAAAGAGACTAGAGAACCACGACTTTAAAGAAAGGAAATAATAATAATAAAAAATGACGAAATGCATGAATGAATGACAACAACAAATTTTGTTATGATCGATGTTTCGACGGTGGTATCAAGTGCCCGAATTGATGTAAAAATAATAAGGAAAATAGCTTTAAGAAAAGAGAAAAATTTGTGTGTGAAGAATGAGTGATTATAATGCAAGACTGAATGAATGAAGTTAATGTAAGAAAATTTAGGTAGAGATGATGATTAGCTATAAAATTTTTTTTTTATTTTTGAGATTTTGATAACTGAGATAATCATAGAATAATTAGCCCGTATCAAAATCAGGGGGGGCAATGTGACATTTGAATAGCCCGCCTACAAGACAATATTGAATAACGTGGTGTGGGCGACCACTAAAATCAAAATATAGACAAGGAGAGAAGGTTTCCGCCTTCTTCACCGAACTCGTTCACTCGTCCATTGCCTATTGAACTGATCAGTCCTTTGTCTGGTTACTTGAATCTTTTCTTGAATATAAAATCATAAGACCGTACAATAAGTCAAGTACATAAGCAGTAAAACAAAGTCAAAATAGTTGATCGATCAATATTATCACAAAAATATAAAATACAAGGCCTATCTACGAATTACTGGTACTTTGACAATACAAACAGCGAGACGTCGCAATAATTTGGAAATTCGACGGCTGATTGAAATTCTACAAATAAGAAAAGCTAAGTAATAGAATAATAAAGAGACTAGAGAACCACGACTTTGAAGAAAGGAAATAATAATAATAAAAATTGAGATTCAATGTGACGAGGCATCCCTTTTAAATGTATTTGTTTTAAATATTATTATTAATATTTTTATCTATAGTTATACATTGTCTTGCGCTTATCATTTATTTTTAATTATACACAAAATTAGCTATTTTTACAATATTCTTCTTCTCTAAATCGCATTATTGACAAATAGATTAATAAACAATCTGGTAATTGCTAACAATTTCACGTTTAACGTCTTTTATTTAACCTTCATATACTTGATTATTATGTAAAGGACAAAGAGTTCGTTACAGATGGGACCTTGTTACTAATAAATAAAGGGTTCTCCCGAAATGATAAAGGCGACACGTGAGACCAAGTTTAAGGTGCAAGAAATTATATGTTTATTCAGCAAGTGAATATACGTGTTCAGAGTTTAAAGTCTGGGACAAGACTGTTTTCACAATAATACTGGTTGACGCAGCAACCACTGATTCAGATATTTGGTATCACTTATTTCTATCAACTATTTCCTCAGAATACTAAGTTCAGGGGTGTCTCATTGTCTGAAACTGAACCACGCGCCACGAACGAGTGAGGCACTTCGGGCAAGCTCGGGTTTGTTCGTAAAAGAAAATACAATATGGCGTCAGAAAAACGAAAGGCTAGAAAACGCAAGCGTCATCGTAAAATCCTTTGTACATTATTGTTGTTGAAATAAAGAAAAAGGACAAGAAAATAAGTGTCATTCCTGCAATAAAACATGGTCCTTCGAGCCGGATGAGCAAAAAGTGGAACTAAAAGACCGCAACAGTCGGAAATCTGAAACAACGAGATATAAAGTGAGGAGTCGAAGTCGGCGTCACTCAACTGCAAGCTACAAGGGAAGAAAGGCAGCGTCTTCGCATCAAAGAAAATGGATCAAGAGGTAAAGAAATCGCTCGTATTCCAGCGAGGTCAACTAAAGGCTCAACTAACGAAATTCACTAACTACGTGGCGGCAGTTACACCGCAGAGCGACATTCTGCACCTAAAGATACGACAAGAAAAGGCTGACAAATTACTAGAACGCTTTGACATAGTCCAACTTCAATTGGAGGAATATGATAGCAGTACAGCAATGCAAGAAGAGAGGAATACGTTCGAATCATCCTATTACGACGTAATGGCAAAGTCCAGAAAAATCATCGAAGATCACGAGAGGGCTGCAACGCCTCCACAGACGCCTATCACAGACAGGACGCCAGGAACTCATACCGACAGTCGGCAAGTAAGTCAACCTGCTCCACCGATGCAGATAAAATTACCAACAATATCGTTGCCAACCTATAGTGGCAACTACGACGAATGGGTCTCATTTCGGGACACGTTCAAGTCCTTGATTAACGATAATGCAGCACTAGGCGCTGTTCAAAAAATGCATTACTTGAGAGCGGCATTGCAAGGCGAAGCAGCCAATATCATTCACACATTAGAAATTAGCGACCAGAATTACGAGATTGCATGGAGGTTAATCACTGAAAGGTACGAAAAGAAAAGATTGATTGTTCAACGTCACGTGAAGGCTTTATTTGAGTTGACAGCAGTGACACAAGAATCTGCGGTTAACTTGAGACAGCTAATAGACACCATGCAAAGACACATCAGGGCGCTAAGGGCATTGGAACAACCAACGGAACAATGGAGCACCCTCTTGATTCACCTGTTGACGAGCAAGCTAGACAAACTAACTCTGAGAGAATGGGAGTTGGCTATTTCGGACAACGAGAATCCAACGATGGACGAACTGACAAAATTCGTCACCAATAGATGTCAAGTTCTAGAAGCAATGGACAAGGGAGACACGGTGCTCAAACCTACGTCTCAGTCGTCGAAGAATACTAACGCGGCGCCTCGATCAAGTAAGGTTTTCGCTCACACGAGCGGCTGTTATAAGTGTCAGCAACAACATTCAATCTATAACTGTCCCGAATTCAATAAATTGTCTGCCAATGAACGGTATCAAGAAGCAAAAAGATTGAGGTTATGTTTTAACTGTCTTAAGGCCACGCATAGGATCAACGAATGTCAAGGCGGAGGTTGTCGCATTTGCCAGAAAAAGCACAACACACTTCTGCATCTCGAACATAAAGTCAGCCAAAGCCACGAGCATCAGCCACCACAGTCAACAAGCAACGCACAGCACGGTGCAGATACAACGTCAGGAAACACGACGGCAGCGGCGACCAATGCACCTACGCTTACATCCATCGTAGCCACGGCAACAAGAAGAACGAGTAAAGAAATACTACTAGCAACAGCGCTTATTGACATCTTGGACTATGAAGGTAACAAGCACACTTGTCGGGCCTTGCTCGACAGTGGGTCGCAATCGAATTTTATCACCAAGAAAATGAGTGCTAAATTGAATCTAGACGAACATGAAGTAGCGCTGTACTTGAAGGGCGTTGACAATACAACGCCAATCGCAAACAAGTCCACTCGTACCTCGATAAGGTCTGTAAGGTGAGTCAAGGGACACATGCGTATCTTATGATGTGCCATCGTAGACTGGCTCGTTTATTATGGTTCTGTACAGGTGTGAATACATGGTAGGTAAGGTAGGTATTCTAATATTCTTACATCTCCCTTTTTTTTTTTTTTTTTTTTTTTTTTTTTTTTTTTATACACACTTACTTAATCTACTCTAATTGTAATCTGTTCGGCGGTTTGCTTATTCTACCTCTTGCTGTTGTAGTAGCTTCGCTAATTACTTCTCTTGATTCCAGTTCGGAATTGCTTTCGTACATGCTTATGTCGTTAGTTGACGAGTCTAATATTTGTACGCTTGATTCGTTTTGTGCATCGTCGTCGGTTGATTCTGACAATTGTGCACTTTGAAATGTTTCATTGTGTGTCTGGTCGTTGTCGTCAGATTCTGAGTTCTGTCGACGTTCGGTCGGGTCAATTTGTGAATTATCGTGTGTTCCGTCATCACTGTCGCTGTCAGGGATATCAGGAATGTAGTATGTTACTGTCTTGTTTTTTGTTTTATTTTCAGGTTTCGGCTGAGTGACTTTTTGAGTTCGAGTTTTCAACGGCTTTATGAATCGTCTATTTCTTGTCAGCACTCCACCTTTTGCTGTTTTTACCTGATAACGTCTGTCACCTGTCTGTTTGACTACTTTGGCTGGTTGCCATTGTCCTTTAGGTTTCAATTGTACGTATGCGTCTGTATTGTCTGGGATGTCAGGAAGGGTCCTAGCACCTTTTTGGTTGTAATACTTCGACTGGTCTGTTTGCAATTTTTTAATTAACATTCTTAATTCGTTTGTAGGTGTGGGTTGTGGTTCGTACTTATGTGTAGGTTTTGGGAGGGTGTCTCTTAGTTTTCTAGACATTAGAATTTCCGCTGGTGATAGTGATCCTAATATGGGTGTGTTTCTATAGTGAAGTAAGGCTAGGTCTATATCTTTTTTGTCGTCGAGGATCTTTTTGATAATTTTTTTTACCGTTTGAATATGTCTTTCGGCCATGCCATTAGACTGAGCATTCGTTGGGGATGACGTTTCGTTGCTGAATTCCCAAGTTCTTGCGAATTCGTTGAATTCACTGGAAGTAAATTGTGTGCCCCCATCGCTTACTAAGATTAATGGTATGCCGTTTCTCGAAAATATTGCTTTTAGGTGTTTGATAATGTTTCGGCTTGTCATATTTTTATTTAAATCTCCTACTTCTACGTATTTTGAGTAGTAATCTACGACGAGCAGGTATTTCTGGCCATTTGTCTCGTAGATGTCACATGCTATTTCATTCCAGGGTAAGTTTGGTATGTCGTGGGGCTTCAATGGCTCCCTGTTCTGTGAGTTTGCATATTTTTGACATAATGGGCAATTTTCTACAGTCTGTTTGATCTGATTTGTGATTCCTGGCCAGAATACCGAGTTTTGAGCTATTTTGAGAGTTTTGTTTATTCCCAAATGAGTGTAGTGTACTTTGTTTATCATGTCTTGTCTCATTTGTTTTGGTATCACTAGCTGATCATTTTTAAATATTAAACCATCTACTATCACAAGGTCGCTCTTGTGCTTAATATATGGTCTAATTTTTTCATCTATTGACTTTGAATCGTTGGGCCAGCCTCTCAAAATTACCTCTTTTAACAATTTTAGCTCTTCATCTTTGTCTGTACTCTCTAATAGTTGTTTAATTTTGTCTTTGGTCGCGTTTACATAATTTACAGAGCAAATTTGCGATTCTATTTCTTCTGACCACCCAGTATATTTGTCATTTTTGTCGTATGCGCGTGATAACGCGTCCGCTATATGTAGTTCTTTTCCTGGTTTGTATACAACTTCTATGTCATATTTTTTTAACTGTACTAGCATTCTTTGGAGTCTGCCTGGACACTTATTAAGTGGTTTTTTAAAAATCGGGACCAATGGCTTATGATCCGTTTCCACTATTATTGGTTTTCCAAAGATGTAGTAGTGAAATCGCTCTAACCCAAAACAAACTGCTAATAGTTCCTTCTCTATTTGAGCGTATCGAGTTTGTGTCTCAGTCATCGCTTTCGATGCGTAAGCACATGGTAGTCTGTTCTGAAGGAGAACAGCTCCTAGACCTGCTTGTGACGCATCGACTGATACTATTGTTTGTTTATTTATGTCAAAAAACTGAAGCACTGGGCTATTTATTAGATCTTTCTTTATGTTATCAAATGCTTGCTGCATGTCTGCATTCCATTCGAAAATTACGTCTTTCTTTAACAGATTTCTTAAGGGCTCGGTTTTGTCTGACAAGTTTTTTACAAATTTACCAACGTATGTTATCATTCCGATTATTCTTTGCAAATCCTGTTTATTTTCAGGTGTTGGTAGTTTGAGAATTGCCTCTATTTTGGATAAATCTGGCCCTATTCCTTTTTCGGAGATAGTGTGTCCTATAAAATTGATCACGTTTTTGCCAAACTGACATTTTTTTTTGTTAAATTTGACTCCGTTCTCTCTAGCTTTTTCGAGTACTTTTTTGAGTCGCTCATCGTGTTCAATCTTAGTTTTGCCGTGAACTAAAATATCGTCTATATAGACTTCTACGCCCTCTATGTCAAAAATTTCTTTGAATCTGTGATGAAACACTTCGGCAGCTGTTTTGATACCAAACGGTAGTCGTTTGAACTTGTATCTGCCGAAAGGCGTGCCTATTGTACACAGTTCTGAGCTCTCTTCATCAAGTGGCACTTGGTAGAAACCTGACTTACCATCCAATTTGCTAAAAATTGTGGCTCCGTTGACTTTACCGAATGTTTCTTCCATATTTGGAATTTGTCTAGGCTCTAACTCTATCTGATTATTGATATCAATTGGATCCATGCATATTCGGATTGAGGCGTCAGGTTTCCTTACAATAACAAGTGCGTTTACCCACTCCGATGGTCCCTCTTTTTTTTCTATTATTCCTTCGTTTTCTAACTTATTTATTGTTTCTTTTAAGGGGGCCATGAGTGGTAGTGGAACTCGCCTTGTAGGCTGTATTACTGGCTTTGCATTTGCTCTGAGTTTTATTTTGTACGGTTTATTTATGCAACCTGTTCCTGAAAATACGTCTGAGTATTGTTTCTCTAATTGTTCATACTTATTTATTTCAATTGAGTCAATTCTCTGTACTAGTTTAATTTCTTCTGACGTCTTTCGTCCTAGAAGTGGTTTGCCGAACGTGTCGACAACAAAAAATTCTATTTTGTAATTTTCTTTATTTCTCTGACAATCGATTTGACATTTGCCTAGAACTTTTAGTGTATTTCCGGAATAGGAGCTTAATTTGATTTTTGTATTTTGAATCGTATTCTCGGATAATTTTGCTTCTCTGAATACAGTAAGAGGAAGGACGTTGGCATCCGCTCCTGTATCAATTTTGAATTCAACCATTGTTTGTTTGTTCACTAGGAGTTGTGTATGCCAACGTTCTTTCTCCCTGTTGTTCTCGATAGCTGCGATGAACAGATACTCATCTGTATCGGATGCTTCAAAATCATCGTTTTGTTCGATGTTTTGTTCTATGTCATTTACGCCGCGTGTCTTAGTCTTAATACTATTGTGCTTTTTATAACACACACTTGCAGCATGATTTCTGCCTTCGCAATAAGCACAGATTTTATTATATGCTGGGCACTTATTTATTGGATGAGATTTGCCGCACTTTGTACACGAACTTATGTGTTTCACTCTTTGTTGACTCGCTGTCTTCTTTCCGTAGTGGTGTTTCTTCACTGCGTCGACGGTCGTTGTTTGTTTTGGTTCCATCTCTCGTGACCTCTCCTTGGACTTCTCGATGATGTAGCAAAGTTCGATTGCTTCTTCGAGCGCTATCTCGTCCTTTTGTAATAATTTCTCCCGCACTGAATTGTCGGTTACGCCACACGTGATCATTGTTTTTATAAGATCATTTTGCAGCTCACCTAACTTGCATTTTTGCGCCCGCTTCTTCAGTTCCGTGATGAACTGCTCTAAAGTTTCACCGGGTTGCTGGCGATATGAGAAAAACTGGTGCCTCTCGTATGCTAAATTTTCCTTGGGCAGGAAGTGATTTTCAAACTTTTGTATCAGACTACTTAGCTTGTCTTTTTCACCGTCGGCAAATGCGAAGGTCGTATAAATTTTGAACCCTTCTTCGCCGATATAGTGGAGTAGTTGTGCACACTGCGTTGCTTCAGGTTTTTTTTTTGCTTCAACCGCGATTAAATAATTCTCAAACCTCGCTCTCCACGTTCGCCAATTTTCTGCGATGTTTCCGTCCATAGACATGCTTGGTACTCCTCTCACTTCCGCCATCTTCTCTCTAATTTTGTTGTTCTATTTTTCGTTTGATTAATTCGACGTTATTATTTTTTTTTTTTTTTGATTTTATTTGTTCAATTCACTTTTGTCGTTGTTTATTTGATTTTTCATTTTCTTTATTTCTCGCACTGAGATAATTTCGACTCGCGATATTGTCCTACCGACTGCGCCATGTAAGGTGAGTCAAGGGACACATGCGTATCTTATGATGTGCCATCGTAGACTGGCTCGTTTATTATGGTTCTGTACAGGTGTGAATACATGGTAGGTAAGGTAGGTATTCTAATATTCTTACAAGGTCTAAGAACAAGAAATACCAGGCGAATCTAGAATTTCTCATTCTGGAATCAATAGTAGATAGAGTCCCAACCATAAAACCATCTCAAACTAACTGGCCTATACCAGAATCGATTACGTTAGCAGATCCAGGATGCAGCAGCAACACAAGCGTCGACGTGCTATTGGGAGCAGAGCCATTCTGGGAGCTACTGGGTCCAAGAAGAATTAGGCTGGGACCTCGACTGCCGACGTTGCAAGAAACGAAACTTGGGTGGGTTTTTGTGGGCACAGTGGACTCGACTACACCAATGCAAGAACAAGTTTGTTGCTTCGTCGCTCAAACTCCACAGACCAACTCACAACAGTTGTGGGAGTTAGAAGACTGGTCTGAAAATCATGGAAATCGATCTACGGAAGAAATTATGTGCGAAGCTCACTTCAACGAAAATACATCAAGACACGAGAAAGACAACAAGTTCATTGTAAGACTACCATTTAAGGAAGAGCCAACAGCTTTGGGCAAGTCAGAAGACATCGCGTTGAAGAGATTTTATCAGGTGGAAAGAAGACTACAACGAGACAAAGAATTGAAAAGGGAGTATGTGGATTTCATGAGAAGCTATGAGTCGTTAGGCCACATGGAAAGGGTATCCAGCGAAGAACTCCAGACAGGTAAACCCATTTACTACCTGCCACATCATCCTGTTATCCGCAAGGATCACATCACAACCAAGGTGAGAGTAGTCTACGATGCCTCTGCACCATCTGATAATGGAAAATCGCTCAACGACTTGCTAATGGTCGGTCCGGTGATTCAAACTGATCTATTTCTATTGTTGACGAGATTCAGGCTACACAAATATGCAATCACAGCTGACATAGAAAAAATGTACCGACAAATTTGGCTTCACAAGGAAGATCAAAACCTACATTTAATCTATTGGCGAGAAAACGTTTCTGATCCCATCAAAGTCTACAGACTCAAGACAAACACGTATGGTACAGCATCGGCACCCTTCTTGGCGATTAGGTGTCTTCACGAGATAGCCAACGTCATGGAACAACAATATCCGCTGGCTGCAAGAATCATAAGGGAAGATTTCTATGTCGACGATCTTCTAACGGGAGCAGATTCAATAGAAGAAGCTTTGGAAATCGAAAGTCAAGTAAACGAAGTTTTATCAACAGCAGGATTCAACCTAAGGAAATGGTGTACCAACGAATCAGTTCTGGTACCGGCGTCATCACAAGATAACAATCAACTGCATGCAGTCGAGATTGGAAAGGGACAATCTACAAAGGCTTTAGGCATTTCTTGGCTGCCACTTGAAGACGAGTTCCAATACAAAGTTACCATCCCTAGTAAAGACGAAGGTTTGATGACGAAAAGGTCAATGTTATCTGAAACAGCCCAAATATTCGATCCGCTGGGTCTAATTGGACCTGTAATCGTTATTGCAAAAATGTTGCTACAACAGCTGTGGCAAGAAAAGCTAGACTGGGACGATACACTACCGGAGACTATAAAGAAAGCATGGAAAAACTACAAGGATCAACTAGTGGCGTTGAATGACATCAAAATACCAAGATATGTGGGCAGCCAAGGAAGAAAAGAAGAAATTCAGGTACATGGCTTCGCAGATTCGTCAGAAAGGGCTTATGGAGCATGCCTGTACCTCAGAACCTTAGACAGCAGCGGTGAGACAACAGTGCATCTACTTTGCTCCAAAAGCAGAGTCGCTCCGCTAAAACGACAAACGCTACCAAGACTGGAGCTTTGTGCTGCATCACTGCTCGCCAAACTCTATGACAAGATAAAAAGAGGATTAAGTATTGGGCATCAAGCTTACTTCTGGAGTGATTCAACAATCGTCTTAGCTTGGATCGCAGGAGAACCAAACAATTGGCAATCTTTTGTTTCCAACAGAGTCAAGCAAATTCACGAGATGACTGGAAAGGAAACCTGGAGACATGTAAGGACGCACGAAAATCCCGCAGATCTGTTATCTAGGGGTGTACAACCCTCTGAAATATGCCAAAGACAAATCTGGTGGCAAGGGCCCCGTTGGCTTCAAGAAACCGAAGAACACTGGCCAACATTGGCGCTCACGACCCCTGCAAGGTTACCAGAAAAAAGAAGAGTTGTACTGGCCAGCTGTACGGCACCCACCCTCCAAATAGCAGAGCGATACTCCAATTTGACGAAGGCCCAACGGGTCACGGCATATTGTCTCCGCTGGAAGATCAACGCATTAAACAAAACTGAAAAAAGGAAAGCAGAACTACAGGCAGATGAACTACAAGCAGCACTACAAGTACTTATCTACATGTGTCAACGAAAAGCATACTTACCAGAGATAACGTTGATGAACGCAGACCTACCGTTAGGAAACCGCAGCAAGCTTTTACCCCTGAATCCATTTATAGACAAAGCAAAGCTTCTAAGGGTTGGTGGAAGATTGAAAAACGCAGATATACCATACAACCAGAGGCATCCAATAATCCTGCCCGCCTCTGATCATTTAACGACGTTAATGATTAAACATGAGCATGAAAGACTGCTTCACGCTGGACAGCAATCTGTTTTAGCATCTCTGAGACTACGGTATTGGCCTGTACACGGAAGAGGAGCAGTTCGAAGAGTACTGAAGAAGTGTACCAGATGCTTCAAAGTCAACCCACCAACCATGGTAGCTCAAATGGGACAACTACCGGCAGCACGCATCAGTCCAGCCAAACCCTTTGAGCAGTCGGGAGTGGATTTTGCAGGACCAATTATCATTAAGGCTGGTCCACGACGAAGTAAAATCACCACGAAGAGTTATATCGCTGTATTTGTATGTATGAGTACAAAAGCGATACATCTAGAATTAGTATCTGACCTGACGTCGGAAGCTTTCATTGCTACCCTTCGAAGATTCATCGCAAGACGAGGCAAGTTGTCTCATTTGTATTCAGACAATGGGACAAACTTCGTTGGGGCTAACAATGAGCTACAAGAGATCATCAAGGCATACGAGTCTCCAGAGATTAAAATCTACTTAACGCAAGAACAAATAAAATGGTCCTTCATTCCGCCAAGAGCCCCACATTTTGGGGGAATATGGGAGGCCGCAGTCAAGGTGGTCAAAACGCATTTGAAGAAAATTTGCGGTGAAGCACTATTGACTTTCGAGGAGCTCTACACTGTACTCACACAAATTGAAGCATGCCTGAATTCCAGGCCACTGACACCGCTATCGGAAGATCCAAGTGACCTGCTACCCTTGACACCAGGTCACTTTCTAACTGGAGCGCCTTTGACAGCACTCCCCGATGAAGAATTGACGTTGGTACCTGTGAATCGACTATCCAGATGGCAACATGTACAACAAATAGTACAGAAGTTCTGGAGTCGCTGGTCGAACGAATACCTAAGTTACCTGCAAACGAGGGCAAAGTGGCATCGAGATAAACCAGTTGAGCTCAAACTCAATGACCTGGTACTTCTCAAAGAAGACAACTTACCCCCGCTACAATGGAAAATGGGCAGAATTATCAGGCTTCACCCTGGAATGGACAACGTTACACGCGTCGCTACAATAAAAACCTCAACTGGCGAGGTTAAGCGCAGCATAACCAAACTATGTCTCTTACCTATTGAAACCAAAGATTGAATAATTTAGTAGGAGAATGTTTTACTACAGTGTTAACTTACTTTAAAAAAAAAAAAAAAGATATCCAGTTACGTTAAGTTAGTCATAGGTTGAATGTTATATTTCAAATTTAAATGTAAAACAAACGTTAATACTCTTAGTCTTAAGAAATTGTTATTTGAAAGTACCTTTCAAGGCCGGGAGTATGTCTGAAACTGAACCACGCGCCACGAACGAGTGAGGCACTTCGGGCAAGCTCGGGTTTGTTCGTAAAAGAAAATACAATATGGCGTCAGAAAAACGAAAGGCTAGAAAACGCAAGCGTCATCGTAAAATCCTTTGTACATTATTGTTGTTGAAATAAAGAAAAAGGACAAGAAAATAAGTGTCATTCCTGCAATAAAACACTCATTATGACTTCCCCTGTCAAACCCTCATACAACGGGTACCTTTATAACATTACTCCCCCCGCTGAAGAAGAGTCGTCCCGACTCTTGGAAGAACGGTCAAAAACAACTAACAAATCGACACAAAAATAGAGAGCTGAGGCCCTTTGAAACTGGTGTTCTCCCAAGAACTATCCGGCATTAGCCTATCGATTACTTTCTGGAAAACCTCAGAAAACCAGAAAGTGGATAGTAAGCACCACAATCCCAAAAATTGTCCATTAATCCAACGTCGCTACGTATGTGTCCTTGGTGAAGATCCTGTGAAGATCCTATGAAGATCCTGCAGGTTCCATCCGGGGCGAAGTCAAAGAGTCCAACCGATGGGAGAATCGTCCAACCGGTGGAAGAATAGACCATCCGTCGAAAGATCGGTTGAGGAACTCCCTCAGGGATGGTTAAGGGACACAGGAACCGAAGGTCGCACCCAGAAGGACCATCAGGACCGGAAAAATCAGTACACCCTGGAGTTGGAGGACAGGGATGAGTCACAGGACAAGGACAAGGGATTGTGGAGTCAATCTCAATTCCGAGAACATTGTTTCTCATTGAAACGAGATTTCGTTCTTTGGAAAATGTACTCAACGAGCACTTGACAGATCATAATGAAGGAATTGGAACGATCATATCTCAAATCCAGTTCGAGAGGGTCCAATTCGTTCCAAAAACGTGTGCAGAAATCCGTTCTTCGCCGTAGACGTGGAGGAATCCGTGTCTCCTCGAAGACGAGATGAGATCCAAAGGCTAAAGTTGTTGTAAGAAATGTCTCGTACCAGAACGAAGAAGCTTGTTTCTCCAGTACGATAAGGAAGAAAACTGTAAAATAACTCAATAAAAACTCGGTTAAGAGACAGGACGAAACTTAATCCTTGATCGAGTAATCGAGCAAATCCAACCCGCTCCGGAACGCGCGTCAATTCTCCGCGTCTCACGTGTTGGTTAAGAACAAAAGACTGACCCCAGTGACCGAGAGAATGCGTTAATCCCCCGATTGGCCTGAAATAAAATCGGCAATAGTTCGTGTTGATCGGTTGCTAAAGACGCCTAAAGAAAAAACCCAAGCGTCTTCACAAACTCACCAGCCCTTCGAACCAACGGACGTGTTCCCTTCGTAAAAAAAAAATTTGTGGATTGAAAGTGTGCAAATAAAAAAAAATGTGTGGACACGTGAACACATTCTCGCTGCAAGACATGCTCAACATGAGCGAGCTGACTAACTCTTTCGATTTCTCCGGGCTCAAAGAGCAAAGAAGTGGAGAGGCACCTCGGGCCTGGTTTGAACAGAAATGAAGCGCAGTAAAATGCGGAAAAGGCGAGGGAGTCGCCAGGAACTCCATTCCCGGCATTTTTTGCAACGCTTGTTTTGTTCTGAGGTAAGTTCCAGGATTCACCCTCCAACCATTTCTCCAAGACCCAGTGACCAACAAAAACCTTTGTAACTTGCAGAATCGGAGTTGAAGACTTCCGAGGCATCGCAAACTTACATCGCGCTTACATCGGGGAGGGGGCGAAGTGTCCGGGCTGCAGGGAGCCGCTATACGCGGAACAACCAGGGAAGAGCGCATGCGAAGACTGCGGCCGCCTTGAAAGGGCACTGCGCTTTGTTTGCGAGGAACGATTCGCTCAGCCCTAGGTCATAATATCCATAACTCCATAAAACCAAAGTCCCTACAAATTGTTAAAGTTTTACCTGTTTTGTGTTCTGTGCAATGCTCTATTCAATAAATAATAAAGCGTCAAACATCGAGCGTGTCCTTTAAAAAGCTACAAATAAAACCTACTCCCTACGATAGGCAACAAGGCTAACCGAATCGAACCGACTCGTCCCGAATCGACCCGAAACGAAGTGAAGACGTCGTAACCATCGATATCGATCGATCGTCAGTCGTGACCCACTTCATGTCGAAAGTACCATAACCTTATTTGACAGTTAACCTCGCATAACGTCGCAAAAACTTCGATAGACAGATTCCGCTGAAGCCTCTGCGTCTAAGATTAAAACAGGAGCCGGAGTCGAAGAAAAAGTTTGTCTAACCAACCAATCGTCGTGAACCTCATGGAGGGCTGTCAAATACTCTAATGTGATACCCGCTTCCTCTTGTCGTGCCCGGGATCGAATGCGAGCGTAGGACACCTCGGGGGACAATTTCAGATAAATAATCAAATCTACGTCAAAATCAGGGGAGCTGTCGGTGAAAATCTTACAGTTTCTAGTCAATAAGTGGGACTCAACGTCTTCAAAACCACCTAACCTCTTTCGAGCCTCAACAAAACAATTCCCACTGTAAATCGATCTTTCCATCACTTCAACAGGTAGAGTAGTCTGTTGCAGGTGTCTATCCCTCATTGTCATCAGAACGTGATGTTGAAACTGATACGCATACTTGGCAGGGTCGGCGTACATTTTTTCTAGTAAATTTACTCCGTCCACATTCCTATATTCGTCCAAAGGCTCCAATAGAGTGAGAATATTTTTGTCTTGAAGAAATCTTTTCGTAAACGTGGTTTTACCGCAACCTATATTTCCCTCTACAATGATAGTGAAAGGCCCTGAATTCTTCCCACAAGAGTCGAAGGGTAACTCAGGTGACCAAGAGGATGAAGGAACAAAACCGGGAGCTTCATTCCTTCCCTGCTCCGTTGGCGGAGAATAAACTGGAAGTGACTGGTCCTGTAGAATTCTACGAATATCTAATTGTTTCTGTCCTCCCACAGAATCAATCGACGACACCCTCTCGGCGTACGGAGCTAGACGGTCTAGGTGGACAACCCGAGGTTTTGTTTTAGAGGAGACCCTTCTCCCCATCAAAGTTCCTGTGTGGCGTTGAATCCTATAAATGACGTCATTGATACGAGTTAAGATGACGTAAGGTCCTTCCCAGTTACTTTGCAGTTTAGGGCACTTGCCCCTTTCACGACGAGGCTGAAAAAGCCAGACCTTGTCCCCAGCCTCAAATTTTAGATCTCTCGCCCTAATATCATACCTGGCCTTCATCCTATTTGAACTAACCTCAATCCTGTTCCTAGCAAAATCATGGATCTCGTCCAGTTTGTCTCTCAGAGAAACGACATAACCTATCGGGGAGTCTTTTTGAGACGGAGGGACTCCTTTTTCTAAATCAGCAGGCAATCTAAGGTTCCAACCCATCAACATAGTGGCAGGAGAAAGTCCAGTTGTCTCATGAATCGCTGATCGATAAGAAAGAAGGAATAATGGAGTCCATTCGTCCCAGTCTCTCTGATTCCGATCTAAAAAAGCTGAAAGATATCTCAGTAAAGTCCTATTGAGTCTTTCTACCATTCCGTCCGACTGCGGATGTAAAGCCGTGGTCCGGGTTTTCCCAGAACCCAGAACTCGAAGAGTCTCCGCCACTAGAATTGATTCAAAATTCGTCCCTTGATCGGTATGTAGTTCAAGAGGAACACCATACCGGCAAACAAATTTCTTGACGAAGGCACGAGCTACAGTTTCAGCCTCCTGGTTTGGAATAGCAATCACTTCGGGCCACTTGGTAAAATAGTCTGAGACGACTAACGCATAGCGATTTTTGTTCCTAGTTACAGGAAGAGGACCAAGAATATCCATAGCTACTCTATCAAAAGGTGTTCCGGTGTTATAGACTTGCATGTGACTAGTGCCACGACCACGAGGACCCTTTTTGGCGTTACAGACGTCACAAGTCTTACACCAATCTTCCACATCAGAGCGACAGCGTGCCCAGAAGAATCTTTCTCTAATTCGTCCCAGAGTCTTATTCGAAGCAAAATGTCCGCCTGCTGGAGAATCGTGATATTCAGCCAGAATCTGCGGAATTTTACATTTGGGCACCAGCAATTGCCAACGAATCTCTCGAAAGTCCGGAGATTCCCATTTTCGATAAAGTATTCCGTCTCTAAGGAAGAGAGATTCCCATTGCGCCCAGTAAACTTTAAGGTTTTGGTCTCCCGGAGAAACATCCTGCCACTCTGGACGAATTCTTGCGACTTTCCAGCTCTTTACTTGTTGCAAAACCCGATTTCGAGTTTGAGCAACCTTCCACTCGTCTAAATCTGTTTGAAAAGTTATTGTTCGAATAACTGGAGAAGAATCGCACTGTTTCCCTAATTTCGCGCATTGTTTACAATCGCTTGATTCTCCACAGGGTCTGCGTGAAAGTGCATCAGCATTACCGTGAAGCTTACCCGGACGATGTCGAATCTCAAAATCATAGATGCCTAACGTTTCAAGCCAACGGGCCACTTGTCCTTCAGGATTTTTGAAAGAAAGCAACCAGCGCAACGAAGCATGATCTGTACGAATCAAAAATCTCCTCCCGTACAAATAATGATGGAAGTGAGATATCGTCTTAACAATAGCTAACAATTCCCTACGAGTCACGCAGTAATTTCTCTCAGGTTTGCTGAGAACTCTACTATAGAATCCAACCACTCGTTCTAAACCTTCCTGAACTTGAGACAAAACTCCCCCGATGCCACACAAGGAAGCATCGGTGTCCAAAATGAAAGGAATTCCAGGCAGGGGAAAAGCTAAGACAGGAGGCGTTGAGAGCCGAACTTTAAGCTCAAGAAAAG
>JAEUYN010001514.1:0-27906 GCA_018257835.1 Euura lappo | reverse complement strand
CAGGACATGTCAGGTCATAACAGGACATGTCAGGTCACAACAAGTCATGTCAGGACAGGACTGTTAAAAACGGTAAAAAACCACTCACAATTAGTATATGAATCATGGGATCCCAATCTTTCAGTAATCCGTGCAGAAACCTCATGTCAGGCGTAACAGGTCATGTCGGGTCATGTCAGGTCATAACAGGTCATGTCAGGTCATAACAGGTCATGTCAGGACATGTCAAGTCATGATACAGAAAACTGTTAAAAACTGTAAAAAACCACTCACACATAGTATATGAATCATGGGATCCCAATCTCCCAGTAATCCGTGCAGAAACCTTTCGCGCGAAACCACTATAACCGAGATCACACTTTTTCATTCCATACAGAATTTTCAATTTCTTCTTTTTGACTTTTTTCACCATGTACAAAATATTACTGAATACAACCCGAATCGGGGGGTTGGCGCGCGAAGCGCATAGGGGGGCGAATACACACTAGTATATATCGCTCTATATTATATAAAGATATCGCCGCCGCCGCCACCGCCGTGTGAAGATCCCCCTCCCCCCCTCCCCCTCCCCCGGCTCCACCCCTCTGCCCTTTCGAAGGTCGACGACGACGACGGCGACCCCCCCCCTCCGAGCCGACCCCGTAGATTACCCAGAATCACGTCAGGTCATTTCAGGCGGTAACAGATCATTTCAGGTCACGTCAGGACATAAAAGGTCATAACAGGTCATGTCAGGACATCTTGAACGGATGTATACACGTATAAAATGGTCAGGGCAGGTCACATCAGAATATTATCGTTTCCACACCACTATAAGTGCATTATCGTTTCCACACCACTACAAGTAACAGGTCATGTCAGGACATAAAAGGTCATAACAGGTCATGTCAGGACATCTTGAACGGATGTATACACGTATAAAATGGTCAGGGCAGGTCACGTCAGAATATTATCGTTTCCACACCACTACAAGTAACAGGTCATTTCAGGACGTGTCAGGTCATGACAGGTCATGTCAGGACATGTCAGGTCATAACAGGACATGTCAGGTCACAACAAGTCATGTCAGGACAGGACTGTTAAAAACGGTAAAAAAACCACTCACAATTAGTATATGAATCATGGGATCCCAATCTTTCAGTAATCCGTGCAGAAACCTCATGTCAGGCGTAACAGATCATGTCGGGTCATGTCAGGTCCAATAACAGGTCATGTCAGGACTTGTCAAGTCATGATACAGAAAACTGTTAAAAACTGTAAAAAACCACTCACACTTAGTATATGAATCATGGGATCCCAATCTCCCAGTAATCCGTGCAGAAACCTTTCGCGCGAAACCACTATAACCGAGATCACACTTTTTCATTCCATACAGAATTTTCAATTTCTTCTTTTTGACTTTTTTCACCATGTACAAAATATTACTGAATACAACCCGAATCGGGGGGTTGGCGCGCGAAGCGCGCAGGGGGGCGAAGCCCCCCTAGTATATATATATAATATTATCACTGAAGTGATTGAGATCGTAAATAATATTTGTGAATATCAAAAAAGTAGGACTCTTCTTCAATCTGCGGGACAACAGTTTCGGTTAGGACTGTCCGCAGACCGGCATTTGAATGGATTAACGTAAAAGAACGCAGTTGCGCAAGTGTGAGGCAAGACCGAATATGACAGGGAATCGACGATATTTCGAACTTTCCACGTCTATATTTTCGAAAATAAACGGTAAAGAATTATGAAATTTTCAGAGAATATCCGGGTAGTAGCCCTTTGTACCTGCATGTTTTTTTGTGAAATTACTGACGATGGTTCGAGCACCAGAAAAGAAAACGTGGCATTTACGTGCGTTAGGCATGGGGCTTACGTGTAAGGATTGCTGATTTTGATTGCAATTATCTCACGTATGGAACGGTCAGTCCCATTAGAATTGCACAGACATTTAGATAGCATCTGAATCAATACGTGGGCGAAGTTTCAGAGATTTCTACTACCTTAATTTCGTGAAGTTGAAATTGTGCTATACCTATGTTTGAAAATTTTGTAGACTCATTAGTAATTTAAAACTTTCATCGATCTCGATATATCCACATAATACATATGTATATCGATTTATCGGATTCGATATCTATATAAATCAATGTATCGGATTCGTTATCGATATGTCGAGATCGAGATCGTAATATATCGATGTATCAAATTCGGAATCGATATTGTATATCGACACATGGAATTGTATATAGATGTCTCAGATTCGATATAGATATATCGGTTCGATAATAGTACATCGATCTGAAAATCGGAATGAAAAAAGAGTAATTTTTTTTTTTCAAAGTCGCCACGATGTGTGCTACGCACACAAAATAGGATAGGCTTGTACAGGGTTTCTAAGGGATTCTTTATATGAACGGGGTTCACATAGGGGTTCTGAGGTATTCTTGAAATGTACGGGGTTGACATAGGGGTTCTGAGGTATTCTTGACATGTACGGGGTTCACTTTGGGGTTCTGAGGGATTTTTGACGTGTACAGGATTTACATAGGGGTTCGAAGGTATTCTGAACATGTACAGGGTTCACATGAGGGTTCTGAGGCATGTTTGACATGTACGGGGTTCACATGGGGGTTTTGAGGGATTGAAATCCTATCATGTCTTCGATTTACTTCGGGTATTTCCGGAAGACTTTAGGAATTTCCGGAAGACTTCGGGTATTTCCGGAAGACTTCGAGTATTTCCGGAAGACTTCGGCCTTTTCCGTAAGGCGTCGGGCATTTCCGGAAGACTTCGGGCATTTCCGTGAGACTTCGGGCATTTCCGGAAGACTTCGGGTATTTCCGGAAGACTTCGGGTGTATTTCCGGACGACTTGACGAGGGGGAGGGGGAGGGGAAGAGGAGAAGAGGAGAGAATTCTGGGTAACCTACAGGGGTCCGCCTCGGGGGGGTCGTCGTCGACCTTCGAAATCTTGACACGGCGGCGACGGCGACGGCGGCGATATATTTATATAATATAGAACGATATATATATATATAAATTTTGTGGTAGCCGAGTGTACAGTTGCAGACTTGTAGCTGCATAGTTTTGGCTAGGTGGATAGTTTTTAGTTACCCCGGGGAGTGCGCGAAGCGCACGAGGCCGCGCACAACAGATTACTGCGAAAAAAATACCGTGCCTAGGAACCCAAAAAGGACGCGTCACCAATATACTCGATATTTTCATTTATGACCGAATCCATTTCAAATCGGGCAGGCTGGAAATCGTGATGTCACGGAATTTTTTCAAATTGAAATATGTTGTTGTTTGATGAAGAAAAAGCGACCCGTATTTCTTTGTTTAGGAAAAAAAAATTTTGGTACGAAGTTACCGCTATTTGAACATTTAATCGTGCGCTACCAAAGTTCTTGGAAAGGGAACACTTTTTTTCTTAATAACGCTATATCTGCGGAACGGATCATCGCAAATACTTCATCTTGGTCTCATTTTGTAGAGTTTTTCGCACTCTTTTGGAATTCGAAGAAAAATTTGAGGATTTTTGAAAATTGACGGAATGACGTTCATTTTTCGAAAATTAGGGAAACCCGATTTTCGCGAAAAGTGATTTTTTTATTTTCTCAAAAATTTCACACAATATGTGGGGTGATATGACGGATATATCCTCAAAGTTTCATCGATGCTAAAACACTGCTTCATATCGAGAAAAAATATTTCGTGCGTCACTGAAATTCGTCAATTCCTGTGCTGGTGTTGACTTTGTGGGTTTCTTTGAGATGTGTACAGATTATTCGATCCAAATAATATTACTAAAACTTGATACATACGTACCTGAGGGAGTAAATGACCAAATGCCGTATGATGTATAACATCGTAGACCGAATATTGATCTGCTAATAAAGACTATCACGAAAAAAATACAAAATTAAAAATCAGGGATTTATTGTAGTAATAACAATATCGTATAATAATATTGTTGAGTTATATGCTTCTATTTTCGTGGTGTACAGTGAGGTATAGGGGATCAAATGTTAAACTGCAACAAAAATGTGAACGGGACAGAAATGCGTGCAAAACGAAAGTAAGAACAATGCGGATGAAAAAAGTTTGCAGAAGACAAAAGATGAAAATAGGAAGAAAAATGGAAAAAGATTATGGATGATCGATGTGTCAGATTGTGACCGATCCAAATGTATGGTTAATCTATCAGATTGTTACCGATCATCGATCTGTCAGGATTAGATTTTGTTTAAACTTCATTTTAAGAGAATTCAAATCAAAATGCGACAGATACAAATATATCAAAACAAAATGCACGAAGAACGAGAGAACAGGTGACATTTTCAATGCCTTCAGAGGCTTGCATTACACACAAGGTCTGTAGATTTTATCATTATATTATTATTAGGATTGAAAATGCTCCCGTTTTCGGGTCAGTAGTGCGGTCTGTGGGGTCAAATCTTGAAATGATGCAACGGAAGCGATGCAACGGAAGCAATGCAACGGAAGTGCGTAATGAAAAGTTGAAGAAATAAATAATAAAAGAACAAAAACAATAGAACGAGGGACATTTAGGTGATGTAGATTTCACTGTACACATAATGATTCTTAGTGTAATCATAGATGGCAATAATAATAGCGCAGCATGTAAATTCAGAGATTCAGATGAAAAAATGCTGCATGTACTCCCTCAGGTACGTATGTACCAAGTTTAGGTAATATTATTTGGATCGAAAAATCTGTACACATCTCAACGATGCTCACGAAGTAGACACCAGCACAGGAATTGACGAATTTCAGTGACGCACGAAAATTTTTTTTCTCGATATGAAGCAGTGTTTTAGCATCGATGAAACTCATAGGATATATCCGTCGTATTACCCCACAGATTGTGTAAAATTTTTGAGAAAATAAAAAAATAACTTTTCGAGAAAAACGGGTTTCCCTAATTTTTGAAAAATGAACGTCATTCCGTCAATTTTCAAAAATCCTCAAATTTTTCTTCGAATTCCGAGAGAGTGCGAAAAACCCTACAAAATGAGACCAAGATGAAGTATTTGCGATGATCCGTTCCGCAGATATAGCGTTATTAAGAAAAAAAGTGTTCCCTTTCCAAGAACTTTGGTAGCGCACGATTAAATGTTCAAATAGCCGTAACTTCGTAGCAAGATTTTTTCTTCCAAAACAAAAAAATACGGGTCACTTTTTTTCGTCGAACAACAACATATTTCAATTTGAAAAAATTCCGTGAAATCACGATTTCCATTTTAGCCTTGCCTGCCCGATTTGAGATGGATTCGGTCTTATATATATCGTTTTATATTATATAAAGATATCGCCGCCACCGCCGCCACCGCCGCCACCGCCGTGTCAGGATTACCCAGAATCCCCCACGAATTCCCCCCACCTAACCTAACCTAACCTAACCTAACCTAACCTAACCCAGAATATTACCCAGAATCCCCCACGAATTCCCCCCACCTAACCTAACCTAACCTAACATAATCCCCCACGAATTCCGGGAAAACCCCAGAGATTACCTAGAATCCCCCACGAATTTCGGGAACTCCCAGATATTACCCAGAATCCCCCACGAATTCCGGGAAAACCCCAGATATTACCCAGAATGCCCTACGAATTCCGGGAAATCCCCGGAATTTTTTTTTTTTTGGAAAATTATCAGTCCCTTGGGCAGACATGAGCAAATAATTTAGCACACCCTTTTTTTACATTTTTCAAGCGCTGTAACTCAAAAGGTCAGCCTTGCCATGGCGACAGACGCGGTCTTTGATGTTTCTTATAATACAATCATCGATATTAATAATGATTAACGTCTGTCACATGAGCAAATCATATAGAAATTTTGGCACCCAGCTCCCTCACTGAATGCTTCTCCAAGCGTTCAGCGAGCTTATATTGCAAGGCAAAAATTCTCCCTTTGGTAAAAAGTTCGTGTCACACCCGAATCCGGCCGATGGTCGAATTATCTTGTCTGCGCGCGTCGGAATCGGTCTGAGGTGAGCTGAGAGCCGTCGGAAACTGTGAGATCGCTCTGGGGTGAGCCTACGGCTAAACTGTCAGAACTGTCACTGCAAACCTGACCTAACCGATCAGAAAAATAAACTGCGATGTGAAAAAGACACTGCGAACCTTTAGTAAATAAGACACGCGAGATGAATGAACGTGTATAAATTCATGGAACTAAAGATATTGATTTTACTGATGATTTTTACTGATGCGAGATAAAAACAGAGGGTGTCAGAACCGAGCTGTCAACTTCGAAGAGATAAATGATGGGAACTGTCAGCTGTCAGAACTGAGTCTGAAATCAGACAAAAAGAAACTGCATTTCAAAAAAAAAACTGCGAACCTTCAGTAAAACAAACGCGAAATGAAGAAGCATGTATCAATTCATCAAACTGAAGATATATTGAGGCTGTCAGAATTGAGTCTGAGAGCTGTCAAAACTGAGTCTAAAGTGAGCTGAGAACTGTAAGCGAATTTCAACCGAGCGAGTATCGACATGCGACTTGCGCCGTGGATTCGCAACAACATTGATGAGCAAGATCATATATTCGTTGAAGATGTAGTCAACTTTTCATGGTGGCCACTTTTTTGCTGAAAAAAATTCCCTGACATTTCCCTGACATTTCCCTGACCTAAATATAATTTTTCCCTGACTGAAATTTGGACGAATTAGTGGTTATTCAAGTATGTAATAATAATGCTTTAAATCCATGGTGAAAGAAAATGATTTTTGAGAATACTTTTGATTGCATAAATGTCGCTGGAGATATTTTATTCTGTCTTGTTTCGTATGACCATGAAATTTCTAAATTCCTTTGCTTTTCCCTGACTGTTCTTCTGGATTCCCTGACATTTCCCTGACTTCCCTGACCATTTTTCGAATTCCCTGACTTTTCCCTGATTTCCCTGTTTTCCCTGACGAGTGGCCACCCTGCTTTTGTGTGGTTAACCCGATCAGGTTATCGTGGGTCGCTGGAGTCCTGAGCCATTTTTTGTTTGTCCCATTTTCCAGAATCCAAGTATGTCTTCAAGACGAAAAATAAAATATTCGTTTAAAGCTGTTCTTGATAAGAAGAAAAGTGTATCTATTCATCAAAATGAGGATATTAATTACTCTTACCGATGAATTTTACTGATGAAAGATGAAAATTGAGGCTGTAGGAACAGAGCTGTCAGCTTTAAAACGAGATGAATTGTCAGCTATCAGAAATGAGTCTGAAGTGAGCTGAGACTGACATAATCGGTCTGAGACAGAAATCAGCAGAAATGATAATTCCAGGAACATTTTGGTTATACATTATCAATTTTTTTGGAACTTGCCAAAATAGTTTAACAGAATGAAAAATATTTTCCTAACCAATATTGGTTGGGCCCGCAAGAGACTCGATAGAGTCTCGCGCTGAGTAGGTACATTAAAAAAAAAAATTTGTAGGTGTGAGACTCAACGACTCTATATACCCGAGCGACCACTGTTTCGGCCGAACGGCAATTTGTAAGTCGTGTTTATTACGTCTTCGTGACAAATATCGCTTCCCGTGTGCAAAATTTTGAATCTGGACTCGAAAAGCTCTCATTTAACCGTTTCATCGCCGATTTCGTTTCCCCCTCCAGTCGTTTCAAGGTCGTCTCAAATTCTCAATATATAATACAGGTCTCCTATCAATCTCAATAAGTGCCTCCCTCTCAATAAGTGCCCTCTGAATAAGTTTACTTCCCCGCATTTTAGTTCGCACGCTTCCCCCACCACGACGCGCTCTGAGTCCACCGAGCAATTGATTCGCTTACCTCCAGAAAGTCTACATCGCCGAGCTAATTCACAGAGACGCGACCGAACTTATTCGGAGGCAACGCGACCTTTTAACTCGAGCGGCAAGTAGGCTTTGAGTGGGGGTTTATCGACGGCCGCTATTAATATTGTCTTATGTTTTCGTTTCCATTTTGAAAAGACCTATCTGAAAATGACTCGGGGTAAAAGACTTAACTCCTTTAAAGTCTTTTACCCCGAGCCATTTTCAGATAGGTCTTTTCAAAATGGAAACGAAAACACAAGACAATATTAATAGCGGCCGTCGTTATGGTTTCTCGGAAAAATGTTCCCCTACAGCCCCGAAGCTGAACTTATTGAGAGGGAGACCTGTACTATAGAAGATCGTTCGAGTAATATGGAAGTTACATGGTGCTGAAATACCACAGACTTTCGATCTATCTAGCATCAAGAGACTCGGTAGAGTCTCGCGTCAAGTACATGAAATAGTACATTGTGTATCAAGGGCGCAAAACACTAGAAGGCGAGTGTACTGCGATCACACTCGCCAAAATAGAATTGAACTTCTTTTAATTGCCCATTACAAATGTAATTTATATTTAAACTTTTTTTAATTACCCATTACAGAAGAAATTTGTAATTGAACTTCTTTAAATTACCCATTACAAATGTAATTTGTAATTAAACTTTTTTCAATTACCCATTACAAAAGTAATTTGTAATTAAACTTCTTTTAATTACCCATTAAAAAGTAATTTGTAATTGAAATTCTCTCAATTAATGTAATTTGTAATTGAAACTTCTTGCATTACACATTACAAATCCAATTTTTGTGAAATTTAAAGCGATCACCATAGTTTTCGGTGTCTAGTTCAATTGCGCCATAGTTTCTAGAATCCGGGTCGATCGCGTCATAGATTTTCGTGTCCCGGTCGATCGCGCCATAGTTCCTGGTGGCCAGGTTGATCACCCCATAGTTTTCGATGTCTAGATCCATCCTGCCCTAGTTCCTGGTCTCCAGGTCAATCGCGTCGTAGTTTTCGATGTATAGGTCTATGGCGACGTGGTTCTCGACGTCCAGCCAGAACTATGATGCGGTCGACCTGGATACCGAAAAACGCGTTCCCGTTGACCTGAAGCTCAAGAACTACGGAGCGCGAGACCTGGACGACGAAAAACGCATTCCCGTCGACCTGGAGCTCAAGAACTACGGAACGCGAAACCTGGACAGCGGAAAACGCATTCCCGTTGACCTGGAAGTCAAGAACTCCGGACAGCGGCATTCGTACGGCAGTAAGATTCCGTCGATATAGGGATCAGATGATACGTCGAAGCTCCGTCGAAAGCAAAATATATTGAAAATCCGTTTTGAATTGATTGAGTAAATTACTTTCGTAATTTGTAATTGAAAGAAATTTAATTACAAATTACACTTTTGATGGGTAATTAAAAGAAGTTTAGTTACAAATTACATTTGTAATGGGTAATTGAAAGAGGTTTAATTACAAATTACATTTGTAATGGATAATTGATGAAAGTTTAATTACAAATTACATTTTTAATGGGTAATCAAAAGAAGTTTAATTACAAATTACATTTGTAATGGATAATTGATAAAAGTTTAATTACAAATTACATTTTTAATGGGCAATTAAAAAAAGTTGAATTACAAATTACATTTTTAATGGGTAATTCAAAGAAGTTAATTTACAAATTAGTTTTGTAATGGGTAATTGAAAAGAGTTTAATTACAAATTACATTTGTAATTTGTAATTTGAAAATATTTAATTACAATTTTCACAACTCTGATTGTAACAAGCCTAACAAGGGGGCATCGCCTACGACGGGAAACCGATTCGGTCCATTTTTAATAAACAAGTAGGCCTTGACTAGAAGTGTAACGGGTGCAAGTAATAAGGCGCTAAACTCAGCCGTTTCCGAGAAATGAATATTGCAAATTTGGATTCCACGTCTGCTCGTCGACAGTGAGCGCGTAGCTCAGCCAGGAGCGCGTCCGTCTCATGAGCGTGGAGTCGCCGGATCGATCCTCGTTCGGAGTATTTTTTTTTTTTTTATGTTTTTCCGCACGTAATATATATATTTTTTTATCATTTACATTACATAAGAGAATCAATATCATATAAATTCGTGTGTATCCAATTAAAAAAATACTACTTTCCAGCGTATCTACTGTGATTAGTAAGTCTTTCTCTAGTCCATTGCAAACTAGTGATACATTGTATTGATATACGTATTACTCCATGTTCGAACCTGTCGAAGCCAGCTGCAGCACGAGTACAAAGAATCCAACATCAAAATTTATCCTAGACCAATTGCTGATTTGTTCGAAAATCAACACTTCATTCGAGACTGATTACCCATTTGCAGAAAACTAGAAATTTATTCCCGAGGAATTTTCAATTGTTTCAATACGACCACTCTATTTTCGACATAAAACTAATTTGTTCAGATTGAAAGAATAATCTAATAGAAATCATGATTTTCTGATAATTACAAATTCATCATAAAGTCATCGAAATTTAGTTGTGAATTATTATTCATATGCTGGAAGAAACTTTTAATTTCTGAGAAAATTAATAAATGATTTTTTGTTGTTGCCGATTTCTGGTCGAGATGAGCTGTGAAAGATCTGCGTTGTGAAATCAGGCGCGCGTTCTCCAGACCTAAAAAGGAGGTGTCACGATATCTCGAATTCATTGTTGTCGCTTAAAAGAATGATTGTCGCGTGGCCCAATTCATGGTTCTGAACGAGGTTCTGAATCAGTCTGAAGTTATCGGCTCTCACTGTGACACTGTTTAATAGAGAACAAAATATCTCCGACAGAATATCACTGCCAAAATCTCACGCGATAATACACCCCATAACTACAATATCCCAGGTCAAAATGTCCCCGGTCAGAATATGCCCGGTCAGAATATCCCCGGTAAAAATATCCCCAGTCAAAATGTCCCCGATCAGAATATCCCCAGTAAAAATATCCCTGCAACACAGCATCAAGTATTGGCTATTCGTCGGGTAGTTATTTTGCGTTGCCGGACACATGCAACGTGGGGTAACGAAAAACTATCCCTCTAGCCAAAATTATGCAGTTGTAAACTTGACCCGCCATAGAACACCGTCTACGTTGTATCATGTGTGTGTGTTGTATGATTTTCTTGCCATAAAGATCCTATGTTGCAGGCACGGGGCCCCGTGTTTGACCTGGAGATGTTTTGGACGGGAATACTTTCCTGGTGATATTTTGACTGGGGATATTTTTACTTGGGATATTTTCATTGGGGATATTCTGACCAGGGACATTTTCGCCGGGGATATTTTTACCGGGGATATTTTAGACTGGGATATTTGGTCGGGTGTTATTATCGTCATGTGGCCATTTGGCCGGACTCTTTTGTCGTGGGATCAAAATACTGGGATATTTAGACATGCTACCCGAATTTTGGCGGGTGTGGAATTCCACATCCAGGATTTTAGTTATCCAATACAGATATGCCGCAAGTTTGCAATAAAAACCGGTGATATAAATAAAAGTAAATCTGAAATAGAAAAAATGAATAAAAATGTAATGCCCCCCCCCTCCCCCCGCCAGCCACCACCTACTCCACACCTTGCAAAAATTTGTTCCGCCGGGCCTGGGTGTTTTGATAGTGTCAGAAAGAATTATGACAAAATTTATCGCCACAACGTCCCAATCTAGCTAATTCTCCACAGCTGTAAGCGCCTTTGGCTTGGACTTGAAGCCCACCCTGTGTAGTCACACTTTCAAGTATTCCGGGATCTTGGTGTAGGTTAATATGGGTATAATAGTATGTGTGATGATAAAGCTGGAGCCGAAAATCGAAGCAACGTAAGACTGACCGGAGTCGAGGAATCGCGTGCGACGAAGCCAAGGTCAAAAATTGCGCTCTATTTCACTCTGTCGGTGGAGGCGCCTGCTGTACCCTTACCTCCCTCGCCCTACTGCGACATGCCATGGCATGTCGCCTCCTCAATACACCATTTCACAATGCAGAACTGGCCAGGCTACTTATGGACTCATGCGGTGCCATTTACACCGGTCCTACAAATCATCATGTCGCTGTAGAGAAGCACCATTACCGGATTGAACTCACATGCTACAATGTCGAGATCGACAATTTGCTATAAATTTCAAATGTCGGTAGAGACCTGGAGACAGTCGGGCACCTTCTAACACCGGAAACTAGACTGATCGTGAAACATTTGACTTTGGATAGAGTGAACGACAGTCTGAACCAGGACTCACTTTTTAGGTGTCTAATTCAATAAAAACTGCATTCCCACAATTTTTCGTATATAGGTTAGTATATGATTTCAATTTCATTCGATCATATATCTTTAGTCGCCCACAATTTTTAAATATCGGAAGATTTCAGTGGAGCTGACTATACAGTTTATATTTTAAGTTAGAAGTCTTAAAATTTTTGATGAGAAAAAATTATCAGGCGCCCCGGGACTCGAACCCGGGTCTATTGGATACCAATCCGGGGGCTTACACCACTGATAATTTTATTCTCTATAATTTTTTCTTATCAAAAATTTTAAGTCTTCTAACTTAAAATTAATGATATCATGGCAAAAAGACTCTACATTCTGTAGAATGGTTGCATTTAATTAAAAAAATACAACCGATAAAGGTACAAAGACGCGAGTCTGTACCGGTAGTGTATGTGAGTACGTTCGCTCACTCACTACTAAGAACGTCAACAGTCAAAACAAATGTGCTATAGCCGCGAACTTCAAAATGTATATACAGTTTATAGGTTCGTTAAAATTGAATCATAAGGGTTTAATTTTTGGTTTATCAGTTTCAAAGGCCCAGGTATTTCACAATTGAAATTCGAGCGCTTCTTTGGTTGGCCGATAGCGCAACCAATTAAGTCAGTCTTCATCCCAAATTGAACATTTCTGGCAATTCTCAAGACCAGTATTAGAGCTATGGAATACTCTCTTCATTATGAAATACATCACTCTATGGCAATGCGAACAGTTTCTGTGGTTTTTTTTTTTTTTCATACTGGGCATTTTTATACTTACAATGGCTCTCAACTTTAAACGAGTCCCACTACTCGATCGATACCCTTCCAAGACTACGTGGAGCAGCTTCTGATTGTCATGAACAAAATCTATCCATCTTGACCACGCTTGTCAACCGGGTAAAATCAAGCCATACGTTGAACACGGTACCAGTGCATCTAATTAGAAGAATCGTTCTTTGAAAGAAGTTCTCTGAGCAGTATAGTTAGATATGGACGATAGGCCTCCAAGATGTTATTCTCCTTGGGTGCAAGCGTGTTCGCAGAGTTCGGAGTTCGGAGTGGTCAGCGTGAAGTCTGAGACGTTACATCATAGGTCGTAATATCGATTTTAAGATGTATGCAAGCAAGTAACGAGTAGGCGAGCAGTCAAGAAATCTTCGCGTGACTAAAAGCTCCAAGGAAAACCAACCTACCCACCTAGAAACGGACCTACCGACCCGCTGTTGCTCGGCCGGATTGCGTCGCGGCTCAGCCTAACTGCTTGCGCGTTGACTGACCAACCGCTGACCACAGCAACCTGCAATCCTTGACTCACAATCAATCGAGACTCACTCATTGTGGAACTCGGACGAAACTAAGAGAGTTACAGTACTAGAAGCTACGTTTGTACAATTTTGAACCTAGCAAATGGTTAGCTCAGCAGATATATAGAGTCGATTAGCCACCGGAGAACTGATCTTTTCGGTAATCAAGAGAAACAGAGAATCTTGATAACATTACAAATGTGAATATTACAAGCAGTAGTGCAAGATCATTTGCGACTTCATTTGGATGAGTGTTAAAAGGCGATAATCGTGGTCTCCTACGCCCCGACATTGAAGGGCAATTTCGAAGAATACTTGACCAGTAGTGTGCTTCCGAAAGAAGGTAACTTTTTTTTACTGGGTATGACATACTATAGGTATGAGTAGACATTTCTCGCAAGTTTGCAGTGTCGTAATTAAGAGGAGATCTAAGTGAAGTTTAAGAGTGAAATTCGATATGTTGTTTTCTGCAGTGTAACGTGATAAAAAAAGTCGCACGGAAGATAGTCTCGCGAATTTCTAAATTGAACTTATAGATACGTATTGATCGGAAAATTCAACTTCATATGTGTATAGAGATCGTCTCGTAGTGATTCGCAGTAAGATTTCTACGAAAAATTACGATTAATTGAATACGGTTCGATTGCAGAAGGTGGATTTTTCTATATAATGATACCGTAAAAGTTACCATGAACAAGAGTTTGTTCAAGAAGCATATCCTTATTCAATTCCGTTCAGTATAATTGAGAACACAGAAAATCGGTTTCCATAAAAATTTTACCTCAGTTTGCCCTTGAATGCGCTGGTTGACATATTCACGAAAGCCATGCTGCACCTACAGGAATCAATAAAAATGGCAAGAGTGTTGATTCTACGCTTTACTCGTGAGGAGTAGTCATTAGACTAGTGATCGCTGTTGTAGCGAGAGTACACTGCAAGAAATCATATCACCAGAATTGCCTTTTCCAACAAGGTATAGCGAAAATAATTGTCGAACATCTTATCATTAGGGAAAAAATACGAATTCGTAGTAAAGATTTTACTACTCACTTTCTCGTTACGTTCGCGTCCGCACGATGAGTCTTATTCGTTCCATATAATGATCATGTATAGATTGCTGTGACCTTATATACTTATGCATTTCCCAGTTATACCAGTCGTTGGCTGTGCTCGTTCGCTCGCTCACTCGATTGGAAGGGCGTTGTTCCTCGCTCATTGAGCTCCCTCGGTCAGTCGTATTTCAAATATCAATAAATTTTCAAAGTTAGACATCTGAAATTATTTATTTATTTATTTAGTTTAGTTTATGTCCACAGCAATGCTGGACAATAATTGCATACAAAATAATATGGCATGCAAAAAAAAAAAAAAGCGAATCATCATGCATGATTTACAAATAGGTAGACAGCAAAGTAAGAGCAGAAATAAGTACAGGTGAGAATACAAAAAACAATAATAATAAAAATAGAATGGCAGTACAGAAAAGTATTTGAAGGTCAAAATGAAATAAAAATAAAATCTAAATAAGAATAAAAAAATTTAAATTTAAAACAAGCCATATTTCAAGGTCTCTCCCGACGTGCAAGCTCAGATTCAAAGAGAAACCTGCGCAACCCTCGCTTGAAGATTGAAAGAGAGCGGGCTCCACGCAGAGAAGCGGGGAGCGAGTCCCAGAAACGAAGCCCAGCAATCGAGAAGGACCGTTCGTACGCAGTAGACGTATGGCGTGGAAGGACGAATTCGCTTCTTATCAATCTGGCTGAACCCGGTGCAGAGGCATCCCGATTCTCAAAGAGTGCCCGAAGGTACAGCGGAGTGGCGGTTCGAACTACATTAAAGAACAACGAGCCAAGTAGGTATAGTCTCCGGTCCCGAACAGAGAGCCAGCCAAGTTCCCGGCGATACGGGGTGATATGCTCGCCTCGAGCCACACCACTAACAAAGCGTACGCAAGAATTGAGGAGACGCTGCAACTGCGAATTTAACACTTCAGAGACATCATTGAAGACCACACTACAATAGTCAAATATGGGGAAAATAAGCGATTCAACGAGTCTTTTGCGTAACGGCTTGGAGAGCGATGAGCGCGACGCGGAGAGCTGTCGCAGAGTGAAACGAACACGGTTTGAAACGGAACTTATTTGCTGGGACCAAGACAGCCTGCTATCGATGAGAAGTCCAAGATCACGCACCGAATCAGAGTAGGAAAGCGAGACACCGTTCAGGACTACTCTAGGAGGATCCAGCGATTTGAACCTAGCGACAAAAGGAGCGCTCCCGAGAGCAAGGACCTGGGTTTTGGCAGCATTGAGCTTGAGGGAATTCGCAGTGGACCAGCCTAGTATGGCCTCAACGTCTTCATTTAACCTGGCAAGAGCTACCGGTAGTTCGTCGAAACCGCACTGAAGGTAGATCTGCAGATCGTCAGCGTACATAAGGTGCTCGGTGTGGAGAAGTACCCGGGAGAGATCATTGGCGAAGAGCAAGAAGAGCAAAGGCCCTAAGACAGAGCCTTGGGGCACACCCTGGTCTAACGGGAGCCACGAGGATAATTTACCGTCGGACCCGGCTATGGCTTGCAACCTCCCTTGCAGATAGCTCGCGATCCATTTCAAAACATGCTGGGAGAAACCCAGACCGTGAAGCTTGGCGAGTAGCAGGCCGTGAGGGATGGAATCAAAGGCCTTGCTAAAATCAAAGAGGACTAGCACCGTGATCTTGTGGTTATCAATACCGCGACGAACATCCTCTGTAAGTTTGAGTAGAGCCGTTTGTGTGCTGAAGCCAGGTCGGAATCCTGACTGCTGAGGGTCTAAAATACCGCCACTGTCAAGAAAAACCATTAGTTGCTCTAGCACCACACGTTCGAGGATCTTCGACAAGGTGCAGAGGTTCGCTATAGGGCGAAAGTGGTCTAGCGAGGACGGGGACTTGACTTTTGCAAGCGGCAAGACACGCGCTTTCTTCCATTCAGAGGGGAAAACTGCCGAGTTCAGTGACTGGTTAAAAAGAGTTAGTACGTACGGTTTTTGCATGCCATATTATTTTGTATGCAATTATTGTCCAGCATTGCTGTGGACATAAACTAAACTAAATAAATAAATAAAATAAAAGCTTTGACAAATTATTGGCCAGGGATAGGTTTGAAAAGTAATCAAATTATAGATATTATCGTTTCTACACCGCTATATAAGTCATAGTAGTGGGCAGTTCCAACAAACGCGGGAAAATGTTTATACTATATTAGGAGTATGAAATATTTTTCAAATTTCTTCCCAAACGATATTTTTTGACACCTGTGATTTCTTCGGAATCAATTTCTCTAAACGATTTTTTTCGGATTTTTGCATCTTGGAAGAGCTACATCTAATTTGCGGCCATGGGCAAATAATGGTCCATGAAAATCCATCTGTGTCCATCTGTGAAACTGTGTCCTTGAGATTGATTTATTCCTATCGCGGATGCTAACGTAATCGGCCATCGGGAATCGTTTGCAATACAGTGGAACCCCATTTATACGATTCGCACTTGTACGTTTTTCTCGTTTATACGTAACATTTCTTTGGTCCCGGCAATAGATTTGCAGTACTAAAGTATTTCACTTCAACGTTATACGCACTTATACGTATTCTTTGCGATACCCCTTGAAAATCTTATAAATGAGGTTTCACTGTATAAGATTTTTAGAACTTCATTTCACTTCCTTTGACTTATTGTATGTATTGATTCATACAGCAACATTGCATGCAGCAATAAGTTTCGATCAAGGCTGTGTAAAAATTGGATACATCAATACGTAATGAATTTATACTTTTGAGAATAAGAGCATAGAATCTGAGTTATTGATCACAATTGAGCCTATGCTGGTGGAATAACGGCATTGGTCGATTCAAGTTTTGGCACAAAAAATGCGATTGAAGATTCAGATGTTGATATCCCAATTTTTCGAAGATATTTCATAAAAGGATTAATTTTTTTCCGTGAATGCTGTACCCAAAACCGATATACAAACGACAAAACGAGTGAATATAGTTTGCAATATGGCAGAATCAATGGAAATGGTAAGTAGAACTTGAGTCGATTTCATATAACGACTTTTTCGGTAGAAGGATGTCTTCCGTCGTATAATGATGTGCTTGTATGGTAATAACTGAATCAATTTTGATTGTGAGCGGTATTTTTTTCGCGTTGAGTATATCCGAAAAGAATTAATAAAACAGTATATGTCAGGCTACAGTCTCAGTATATTTCGTCGGGTGCGGCTGAATTATCCGCGCTTCATATATCAGTACATCAGTACATCCGCGCTTCGTATATCAGTACTTCGAGCTACCCTGCTCTTGATTCATCTGTCGTAACCTATTATTATTCCCTCTTACACACTTCTAGAAACGCTTAAATTGGTCCGCATCATTTTCTTTTTCTTTTTTAAGTATAATGTATGTCAAGAGTTCTCAAAAAAATATTCATGTATTGAAATAGTTCATGGAAAGATAATTGAATCATGTATTTGTTTGTGTGACTCTATCGTTCGTCTCTTTACATTATGATGGTGACGATATCGGACTATGCGAACCAATTTTCATTCGTTATGCCTCTAACTGAGGAACGGCACTCAATTCGAGTGCATTCAGACCACAGAAAGGCCGAAAAAAACTGATTAACAGTTTTTTTATTAAATATCTTTCGAGTAAAAATTCCCCCGGCCCGGATTCGAACCGGGACCTCCGCATCTGTACTGCGGCGCCTTGTCCAATTTGACCACCGAGGGGCTAGGAGAATCTTTACTCGAAAGAGATGTTGTGATTGACTATATATATTAGAGACACTACCTCGTCCCAGTGTCGAGTGTATTTGTTTGTGTGACTCTATAGTCCGATATCATCACCATCATAATTAACCAATCAAACGAACTTACCTGAAGTGAAGTTCGATTGGGATTATATTAGTCGTCTCGTCCGAATAGATCAAAACCCTCCCTAACCCTCTTTTTACAAAGAAACCCAGAATGTGATTTGAGGGCTTTAAAATAATGAAGATCGCACCGTATCAACATAGAAGGCATAGTATGACAGTTTTTGTTTTTAATATAAACTGTGTGATAAAACCGCGCAGAGCAGCGCTACTACAAATATGATCTATTCGGACGAGACGACTAATATAATCCCAATCGAACTTCACTTCAGGTAAGTTCGTTTGATTGGTTAATTATATTGCGTCGTCTCGTCCTCTAGATCATATTTGTAGATGTTTAAAGTTCAATGTGATTTGAACGAACTTTATTAATTCATAAAGAATTACATACAAGTAACATAAGAATTCCTGTACGAATTCGAATCAACACAAACGAATACTAATGAGGCTTATTCATTAAAGCCTCTGCAAAATTAACTTTATTACACAATGGTTTATTGTAGAATTTTGCAAAAACCATTGATTTAACAGTCCATCCTGCTGTTTTTCTAATAGTTTCGATGTCTACACCATTTCTATTAGCAGCTGAAGTTGATGCATGTCGTGTACTATGGGCAGAGAATACCGACGTATCAACTCCACTCTTGTGCAAAACAGTTTTTACCCATCTAGACAGAGTTTGCGTCTGAGCCACTTTGTGTGGTTTTTTATGAGTAATAAATAATTGGTCAACATTTCCACCTCGTAAAGAAGATGTCTTCGTTATATAATCTTGTAATGTTGAACCTGCACACAATTCTGGTTGTTCTCGAAAGAATGGAATGCATAAGCAAGGTTGCGGCCTATTTACTTTCGAGTTTTTGATACGATCTGGTATTTTGATTTGAATTTCATTCGGTAACACCAGAATATTATCCAACCTTATCGCAGAAATTGTTTGCATTCTTTGAGCTGTTACTAATGCTAATAAAGTAACTAGTTTTAGTGTCAGCTGTTCGAGTGATATACATTCGTGAGGATATAAAGTTTTTAAGTAATCCAATACCGTTAATGGATCCCATGTAGGGTCATTTGCCATATCATAAGAAAAAATCAATGATAATGCAGATCTGTACGAATTGACTGTCCCATAAGATCCAACATTATTGTAAACCTCTAACAGAAATGAAATTACATGCTTAATATCTGCACTAAACATTGAAATAATTTTTTCTTGGCAATACTTCCACCATAATCTCAATGGTTTCTCATATTGCTTTAGTGTATTTACGGCTAGTGAAGCTATAATGATTGGAACTGCATCATCCGGCATTCCTCTTGTTATAAACGCTTCCCTGATAACCTGCCTGCTACCAGGGTAAGTTGCTGGTGAAGCGGGTGATGCTTGCTAAAAGGAGAAGTAAGTAAGTTGGTTTTTGGTCGAAAATACAATGGTTCCTCAATTAATAGACTTTGAAAAATTGGGTACCAAGATTGCGTTGGCCACAGAGGTACTACAAGAACCCCTTCTGATTTATCTAGAACAATCTTTTGTAACGATCTGAGTACCAATGAAAAAGGAGGAAATGCATAAAAATATCGACTTTTCCAGGATATGGTAAATACATCGATAGCAATAGCGTCCGGATCTTTATGCCACGACACAAATCTTTCACATTTATTGTTGATATTGGATGCAAATAAATCAATATCAAATTCGCCGAATCGTTGATTTATTTTTTGGAAAGCGTCGTCGCTCAACTCCCATTCGGTTTCTACCGAAATGATTCGCGATTCTGAATCTGCGATAACATTCTCTTTAGATTTTATGTAAGAAGCGAAAATCCAAATATCTTTTTCCTCACACCACTGCCAAATGTTTCTACTGACATTAGTGAGCTTCGGGTATTGTACCCCCCCCATTCTGTTTATATATGAAATTGCTGTTGTATTATCTATACGCACGAGTATTTCGCACGACTTAAGATCCGAAGCGAAACAACGTAGTGCATGAAAAGCGGCTTTCAATTCAAGATAATTTATATGTTCTGTCTTTTCATCACTACTCCAGAAACCATGTGTCTTTTTTCCATTACAACAAGCACCCCAACCGCTTGTCGATGCATCAGAAAAGATTTTGATTTTGAAATCATATTTTCTTATTGGATTTGTGATGGTCAAGATATTTTTATGCCACCACATCAATTCAGTTTTCACTTGTACCGGCAATGTCATGGGCGAATCAAAATCGCCCTTTGCTTTTCCTAATGCCAAGAACTTTGCTCTTTCCATATCTTTCAAATGAAGTAAACCATATTTAACTGCAGTACACGCAGCTACCAAAGTACCAATACATTGAGCTAAATCTCGGATGTAACATCTCGATTTGTTAAGAAACTTTTCCACCAATTCGAAAATATTCGTTCTCTTTTCTAGTGGAAGTTCGATTCGACTGTCTTTACTGTTGAATACCATTCCTAAGAATTTACACTGTTGTTTTGGTTCTAAATTAGATTTCTCGAAATTTATCAAAAAACCCAAAGTCTCTAAGACTTCTATTGTTTGTGATACATTAAATGAACATTGATCTTTCGTTGCTCCAAACAACAGAATGTCATCTAAATATATAACCGAAATTAATCCTTTGCTACGAAGATGACAAGCAATCGGTTTCAATAATTTTGTGAAAACATAAGGAGCCGTGCAAAGACCAAACGGTAAGCAATTAAATTCGTACAATATTCCATTGAATTGAAAACGCAAATATTTCTTCGATTCAGTTGCAACAGGTACTATAAAATAGGCATCCTTCAAATCCATCGAAGCCATGTAACAATTCGGAAATAATAATCGTGTGACTGTTCTTACATCCTCCATTTTGAAATGTAAAGGATCCATAAACATGTTGAGTTTTTTAAGATTTAGAATAAATCTCATATCTCCATTAGGTTTTGGTATTAAAAAATACGAGGATAAAAATTGACCTTCACATGGTGAACACTGTGAAACTGCTCCTGAATCAATTAATTTTTGAATAGCTATTAAACAATGTTGGTGTTCAGTTGTGGAAAAAGAAGGTATTTTAGGGATGGATCTTTGACAAACATGCTCAACAAAAGTCAAGCGATATCCCTTAACCCATTGAAGAATCACAGAATCCATTGTAATTTCTTTCCAGGCTGAAATAAAGTATTTCAGCCTACCAGCAGACTTACTCACCCTTAACGTCGACGTGCTGCAGACTGGGATTGATTCTTGCGCCCGCCCTGATGAAAACTGTTGTACGGTTTCCGGGACGGGCCTTTCGAGTTTAAAGCACTTGACTGTGTGTTCGGTTTTGGGTAACTCTTGTAATTTGAGGTTTTCCGTTGCTGATCCCATCCTTTTTTCTTATAGTTGTAACTAGGCTGATATGATGATACCGGAGCTTTTGTAAGATCCTTTCCTTGTTGTTCAACTGCTTTGGCTGCCTTCAACTTGTCCGAAAAATCCTCTCCATATAGGAATTTGTCCACGGTCAAATCTTCAACGATATTTTTAACAATTCGATTCAGATTTGGGGTAATGAAAGCACGCCTGGTTTTTGAAACGTCGTGATGGCTGTCAGCTAACAGCCGAGCTGCGTCACTGAGACACTTCACTAGCTCAGATTTATTCGGCACTGCATCTTCCCAGTTGCAAATTATCGTGAGAGCTGTGCCTATTGCAGTGATGCTAGCTCCCAATTGTTCTTGGGTAACTATTTGAAATTTGTCCTTCTTAACTGCAATATCCGTCATAGTGGATTTTATTTCTGGATTTAAGATCGGTGGTTTGCTCATTTGAAAATTTTCTGCAGCCGGATATTCCTTGATAATGACATCTTTTACCTCCTTAGTCAGTCCAATTTTCACTATCTCTGTCCATCTGTCGACTAAATCTTGATGAAGTTTCGGACCTGCCAGGTTATTCTTAATCGAATCGTCCCCCAAAAGTTTCAGAGTCTCACTATCGAGTCTTGATGTCGAACCAATTGGTTCCGACTGTTCACCAACACTCTTTTGTTTCACACACCTGATCGAAGAATGTCCACTGCGCTCGGAATTCGACGATGAGCCTCTGCTTCTCGATTCGCTCGATCGATCGGCTGTCACATAACTTGTTGATCGTTCGTCATTTGAATTTTGGTCTTGCTCCGAGCTTGTCATGGAATCGCTGCAGTTTCTCGGAGATTGACGTAACAAACAAGCGTTCGTCCTCTTTTTCAAATGCGCATGCTGGTGATGCGATCTAGATCTCTTTGACCTAATCGACTCCATGTTACTCCTATACAGACAAAATGAAGAAAAATTTACCTTTAATCATGATATTTCCGTGAGCTCAAGATTCGTCGTGCCTCGCAGGCAGCGATCGAAATCTTCTAATAACCAAAAAAGGTCAAAAGAGCTGATCAGTCACAGGACGACGTATCTCTCGGATAGCGTTCATACCTGTCTAACTGATCACGGCCGGAGCGGCGTTCTCGGGACTGACGCCGATTTTTCTCATATTTTTGCTGCAAACAATGAATCTGTTGCAAGATTTCTGCTCCGGAGGATCTGCTCCTCTCCTTCTTCCGATGACGATGTTCCCTCGGCGATCTGCTCCTGGATCTGTTTCTCGATTTTCCCATTTTTCACACCGAAAAAACTTTTTTACGTGTTAATTAAACCGCACAAAGAAACACAATGAAGATCGCACCGTATTAACATAGAAGGCATAGTATGACAGTTTTTGTTTTTAATATAAACTGTGTGATAAAACCGCGCAGAGCAGCGCTACTACAAATATGATCTAGAGGACGAGACGACGCAATATAATGTAAAGAGACGAACGATAGAGTCACACAAACAAATACACTCGACACTGGGACGAGGTAGTGTCTCTAATATATATAGTCAATCACAACATCTCTTTCGAGTAAAGATTCTCCTAGCCCCTCGGTGGTCAAATTGGACAAGGCGCCGCAGTACAGATGCGGAGGTCCCGGTTCGAATCCGGGCCGGGGGAATTTTTACTCGAAAGATTTTTAATAAAAAACTGTTAATCAGTTTTTTTCGGCCTTTCTGTGATCTGAATGCACTCGAATTGAGTGCCGTTCCTCAGTTAGAGGCATAACGAATGAAAATTGGTTCGCATAGTCCGATATCATCACCATCATAATAATTGAATCATGTTTTTTCGTTTTCCAATTGAATAAAAATCCGAGCAAAAATCGTAGTTTATATTAGACGAACCGGGAACAACAGAGTTGTTCCTCAGCCGTGTTCAAATGCATTCATGTTATTCATTTATACACAGCAAAAATACTGAAATTCGATTGCCTATAATTTTCCCAATTGTTAATTCAATGTAAAAAAAAATGCTCCATGGTCAATTTTTCATAAGAAAAAAAATGGTTAAAGTAACTACACACAGAATTATAGACAGCCATGTCTACGTATCAAAAGCGTGAGGACTCTAAGGCCCGGTTGCATAAACGTTGGGTAAATTTACCCCGGGGGTATCGTTCAATTGTTTCATACACATATTTATCACACATTTATCTAATGTGTCAATGTGTATTGAACAATTGAACGATACCCCCGGGGTAAATGTTACCGGCCCACGTTTATGCAACCGGGCCTAAGTGTTATAAGTAGTGTACGAGTGCATAAGTGTAAAGCCTATCAGTGTTATATCGTCGATGGGTATAATTGGTATGTTACCAACATGTAACAACCCTACGTCGTCGATATAAATAATCTACGGGTCCTAGACGTAACTCAGCGGCAGTCTAGCACGGACGAAACTCGCTGGGCCGGCTAGAAGAAACGTAACTCGCCGGGCGGGGCTAGAACGGACGTAGCTTAGAAAACTATACATAATAGTATATTATGCGGCATGCGCGTAAAGTGACTGTTTACAAGCGAGGTTAGGTTTTTCGTACGAGCCGCTGTTTTGCCCGGCGAGCCGAAGGCGAGCCTCAGGCAAAGCCAGCGGCGGAGGTATGATAAGTCACTTTGACGCCAGTTAAGGTCCGCTTCGAACTCCGCGTCCACCATGACACATAATCCGTTTGCCGAGTCGACTGCTAGCTCGAGCAGCAGTACTGCGCAGGCGCAGTCCGACCTCGACTTGTAAAGTACTTTACAGGTCGAGGTGAACTACGTTATAAAGACTTTATGTGTCGAGGTGGAATACAGCCGTATAAAGCGCCACTTGACGGGCCGAAAACAGGCGTCATAAAGTGACTTTATCATGCCTCTGCCGTAAAAAGTATATACGGAGCTCTATACTTGCCTTATAGCGTTGTTTGAGTTACGTCCATTCTAGCCTGCCCGCGCCCGGCGGGTTACGTCCCTTCTAGCCGGCCCAGCGAGTCACGTCCGTTTCAGACTGCTCGCTGAGTTACGCCTGTTCTCTTAGGACCCGTCAATATTAGATATAAGTATCTGATACATACCTGATAAATCCAATGTAGCTGACATAGTGCTATACCAGTACTGTACTTGTACACGAGTTTGGTACAGAAAATGTAAAATTTGTTACATAACATCCCTGGTGAAAATAATTTCTACGAAAAACTACAACAATCTACGAGCAACTACGAGAAAATACGAATTTCTACGCGATTTCTACATAATTTCTACGATTTTCTAGGGTATTTCGGACGTTTCGGAGAAATTTCATAGTTTTTTTTTTAGGGATTTTCGTAGATCGTCGTAGAATCAAAATAAGAATTTCATTTTTTAAATTCACCTGGATTTCACACCTGCATATTATTACAGGTTTGTGCAGAGACAGAACCTACCCTGACGAATATTCGAGTTCACGTTTTAATGGGAATAAAAAAAAAAACGCGACCCGAAGGGAGGTTCGAACCCAGTTCATTCTGATTGGGCCACCCATCCAAGTACTGTCCGCGGCGAATCGTGCTTAACTTTGTTTATACCCAGGGGTTCGGTCTTCAACCCGCTCCGATCTTTCCTTATGACAACAATCAGCTCAAGATTCGCGGCAGCTAATCGCCGCCAAGGACCCGAAGGCGCGAGAGCTAGCTGGGAATTATTTTCTGCGACTATAACTAGTTATACCTGTAAGCATGGTGTCATAACTCCGAAACGCGTGAATATTTTCCCATAAAATTCACAGGACAGAATGTCCCCCACCACATGACCTTGCTGTATAAATTTGATCAAAATCGGTCAACTGATTTCTGAGATATCAATGACGAAAGATGATAAAAAAGCATCTTCTTCTTCGTCTTCTCCGCCCAATTTTTCGCTAGACGCTGGCTTGGGACATCGATTCCGATCGAACGGCTGTACGTATGGACTTGGGATTTAAATCTTGGTTATGTTCCGTGAAAATCTCGACCCCTATTGATTTTGAGCCGAATCCGATCTCTTACTCGGTCGGTATAAATAAATTAGATCGCGAAGTGCGTTCACAACATGGCCGCCCGTCAGCGCGACTCGCGGCTGGCCGTAATAAAATGTCGATCTATAATGATCTAGTTCTTGACTCACGGTCGATAGAAAAATCGAATAAAATCGTTTGGTTATACCCTTAATGTCTGTATTATTAATACATTGTCAGTGATTACGATGTGCTTCGTGCTGTGTTAGTGCTTCAAATCGGGTATTAATCAATTGAGTGTAAGTTCTACGTGATTACACATCAAAAATTCTCATCATAACCTAAAAACCAGTTCCAAGATACCAGAATGATGAACACCGTCTCCAAGATATTCGTCCAACAGTTCTACATTGTGGATACGGAAAACCGTTTCGATTGAAAGCCAAAGATTTGTCAAGGTAGACTTAGAAAATAATGCCGTTGATTAGTCATCGACACGAAACATACTATTTGTTTGTGTGACTCTATCGTTAGTCTCTTTACATTATGATGGTGATTATATCGGACTATACGAACCAATTTCATTCGTTATGCCTCTAACTGTGAAACGGCACTCAATTTGAGTGCATTCAGACCACAGAAAGGCCGAAAAGAATGATTAACAGTTTATTAAAAATCTTTCGAGTAAAAATTCCCCCGGCCCGGGTTCGAACCGGGACCTCCGCATCTGTACTGCGGCGCCTTGTCCAATTTGACCACCGAGGTTCCGGAACAGAGAATAAGACTGTTACAACTTACGGATCGCAATTGCCATTAATACCCGGAGTCAGTGTTTCACCCTTTGAAGCCGCTTTATACAAGTCAAACCAGCGAATCATGGTTTGTAACACCCCGAGAATGCTCAATTGGATAATGAACGGAGCTGGCGAAGCCGCTACACAGATCAACAGGAAGAATTTATACACACTCGTCTGGTACGCCGTGAAAAGCTCGATACGTCCTCATTGTAAGTATCTCTCCTCATTGTATCAATAACAGTCCTACAGGAAATCTATAACTGTGACATTTTGAACCGAAGCCTACAATGTTTGTCAATTCGGATGTGTGATGGAGTAATCTGATCTTTACAGGACCGTAAAAAGTCGCACCTGATCCAAATGACCGACGTTCCAAGATGGAATACTTATCTACTGCGTCTGACGCCTCACAGTCCTCCAGCTATCTGCGGTTGATGTTACACTACGACCCTAAGCCGTTACTTGCATTGACACCGAGCCAATCATAATTCGCAATACCTGGGAAACACTCGATGGGATAATCAACTGCACGGACGGATACACTATACAGACCAGGTTGTCAAATGCATTCTACGCCAATCATCATGCCCGGGACAACTCTATACTCAAGAACTAAGTAAGTAACTTTATTATCTCAAAGGTGAAATGAGAAGTTTCTAACTGCAATATGTCTAATAATTGATTATTTGCGAAACAGATCTATCAGAGTACTCCAGATCAAAACACGGGTACGCAGAGTCAGATCAGATCAGAATAGCCGGCATTTCAAGACGGTCGTTACAATTCTCACATCACAAGAAACAATGATTACTACAACATTCGTGTTGAGTACGCGAACAAAGCTGATAAAACTGAACAAATTGATCACAACTCAGCTGTAAGTGAATACTTGAGTAGATATTCAATAAAAGTGTGAGATACTGTCACTTTTAGAATCTAAAAGTTAAACTAGTACATTGCGATAAAATGATTTTTCATCGTTGCTCATGTTATTTGGTCTGTTCTTGTAGAGCATTTCCTGGATTCGGACAATCATACATTGATTGCGTAGAACGAATATCATTGCTCGTTGGAAGAAACAACGTTCCTGACTGAATCTGTGCCTGCGGATGTTCGGAACTAATGATCCAAGTATACTTCGTGACCTCAAGATCTCGGTTCATTGGAGATGTACTTCTTACTCCAATGAACCAGTCCGATTTCTCGCAAACATCATACAAACTCGCAATCAATTATTTGAACACGGCGTCGTATTTCTTATTATATAGCATTGAAAATGCTTCCGTTTACGGTCTGTGGGGTCAATATATATTAACAAATAATCACACAGACCATATGTCGATGCTCAATCTAAAATCCATTTCACGATCAATTCATTAATCAAGAATCGATAACAGAAAAGCTTTATTCACCGTCTATGGTGCTTGAATTATTCAACAGATTGTTTATCATTCCCATAATATTTATTCTC
>JAEUYN010001513.1:0-59049 GCA_018257835.1 Euura lappo | reverse complement strand
TGTTAAAGCATACGGGTGTTAATCTACAACTCCTAGATAACCCCGAGATGGTTTTATTTGTTGAAAAAAGCATCCGAGGTGGTGTAGCGCAATGTTCGAACCGCTATGCTAAAGCCAACAATCGCTATATGCGCAATTTTGATTCGAGCAAAGAGGAATCATATCTCATGTATTTCGATGTCAATAATCTGTATGGTGCGGCTATGAGTGAGCATCTACCGTGTGGCTCCTTCGAGTGGGAGCACGAATCAATCGATGTGACGAGCATTCCGGACGATTCACCGATTGGTTACATGCTCGAGGTCGATTTGGACTACCCGGTAGAGCTGCACGAGCAGCATAAAGATTTACCGCTCTGTCCCGAGCATTTTACCCCACCCGGCAGTAAAACAGCCAAATTGTGCACCACACTTTTACCCAAACATAAATACATACTTCATTATCGGAATCTGAAGCAATGTTTGGATTTGGGCATGAAGCTGGTCAAGGTGCATAGGATTCTGAAGTTTGCGCAATCTCCATGGTTGAAATCCTACATTGACTTGAATACAAATAAAAGAAAACTATCGAAAAACGAGTTTGAAAAAAATTTCTATAAATTAATGAATAACGCGGTGTTTGGCAAGACCATGGAGAATGTGCGTAAACACAAGAGCGTCAAGCTGGTCACGAAATGGGGTGGTCGGGGTGGTGCGAAGGATCTTATCGCGAGGCCGAATTTTCATAGCTGCACCATATTCGAGCGGGATATGGTTATTATAGAAATGAATCGTCTGAATGTTTATTTCAACAAACCAATATACATCGGTGCGGCCATTCTGGATATATCAAAAATAATTTTATATAACTTTCATTATAATTATATTAAGCGTAATTTTACCGACAATCAAGTCAAATTATTATACACGGATACGGATAGTTTAATTTACCAATTTAACGTCCCCGATATATACGAAATCATCAAGCGCGATGTTGAATCGACGTTCGATACCTCGGACTATCCACCTGATAACGTCTATGATATCCCTCTGCGAAACAAAAAGCGGTTGGGATTCATGAAGGATGAGAACAACGGTAAAATTATGGTGGAGGTTATAGGGCTTCGAGCCAAACTTTATTTAACAGCGACGCAGGAGGAGGGGGAGGAGGCAGGTGTTAAAAAACGTGCAAAAGGGATCAAAGGTTCGACTCTAAGAACCATCACGAGAAATGATTTCCGAAAGTGTCTATTTGATCATCTGAATTTACACAAGGAGCAGTGTCTTATTGTCAGCAAGAAGCATGAGGTGCGCACCATTGTGCAAAACAAACTTGCACTAAGTTGGTGCGATGATAAGCGAGTCTTAATACCCGGCGAAACAGACACTCTTCCTTGGGGTTTTCAGACTGCGTGATAACTTGCCGGCAAAGATCATTCGGCCTCTACTCCCACATCTCAATTCTCAAATCCCAATTCTCAAATCTCAATTCTCAAATTTCAATTCTTAAATCTCAATTCTCAAATCTCAATTGTCAAATTTCAATTCTTAAATCTGAATTCTCAAACTGCAAATTACATTTTTCCCTGTAGTTTCAGAAATTTCAACTTTTTTCAAGTTTTTTCAACTTTTTTCAAGTTTTTTCAACTTTTTTCAACTTTTTTCAAGTTTTTTCAAGTTTTTTCAAGTTTTGAGGAGCGAATCGAGGCATCCGTATTTACATGTATAAGGTATAGGATAATTTGGAAAAAGTTGAAAAAAGTTGAAAAAAGTTGAAAAAAGTTGAACAAACTTGAAAAAAGTTGAAAAAAGTTGAAAAAAGTTGAACAAACTTGAAAAAAGTTGAAAAAAGTTGAAAAAAGTTGAAAAAACTTGAAAAAACTTGAAATTTCCGAAAAAAAGTAAAACTTCATTGTACAAACTAGTATTAAGACTACTTTAGTTTAGGAATAAACAAGGTGTATGTATGATATTTTCCCCCTCAAATGTCTGATTTCTCAATTCTCAAACCGCAAATTAGATTTTTCGAAAAGTTTCGGAAATTTCAACTTTTTTCAAGTTTTTTCAAGTTTTTTCAAGTTTTTTCAACTTTTTTCAAGTTTTTTCAAGTTTTTTCAAGTTTTGAGGAGCGAATCGCAGCATCCGTATTTACATGTATAAGGTATAGGATAATTTGAAAAAAGTTGAAAAAAGTTGAAAAAACTTGAAAAAACTTGAAAAAACTTGAAAAAAGTTGAAAAAACTTGAAAAAACTTGAAAAAAGTTGAAAAAAGTTGAAAAAAGTTGAAAAAAGTTGAAAAAAGTTGAAATTTCCGAAACTTTTCGAGAAAAACTTGAAATTTCCGAAAAAAAAAAGTAAAACTTCATTGTACAAACTAGTATTTAGACTACTTTAGGTTAGGAATAAACAAGGTGTATGTATGATATTCATAGACCTCCGGGTGTGGGATTCAAGATCACCGCCGACAACCAGTACGATATAACCAGCAAACGATTGTGTAACATCGCCGATTCACAGGAGGAAAATGACGCCGTATCCCTGAAAGTTCTCAATATACGCGTACAGCGAGCAGTTGACAGTCTCCAGAACGTTATCAAGGACGCAGTTCACGCCATTGAGGTGAAAATCGCGAAAAATGACAAAGAAATTCGCAATGTTTTGACATCCGTGCCTGAGAGTATTGAAAAATTGAGGTATGATGTGAATTTACTGGGTGAAACTATCGTTGGCATGCAATTGGTGGTCGATCAAAAGAAACAGTGAGTGCGGGCTCGAAGAGATGTCGCTCGACATGAAAAAGACAATAGCGAATGAACTCCATAGGCCGGCCAGACGTAATTATCCCAGACGTTTTGTGGATATACGTGGCTTGGACGAGACTTGGCAAGCTGATCTTGTCGATATGTCGGCCTACTCGGGTGTCAACAAAGGCCACAAATTCCTCCTCACGGTTATCGATATATTCTCGAAATTTGCCTGGGGTGTACCGATCAAGAGTAAAAATGCCTCGGATGTGACGTCAGCTATGAAATCTGTGCTGCAGCAGGGACGTGTACCGAAACATCTACACGTCGACCAGGGTAAAGAATTTCACAACAAAGAATTCAAAGCTCTCATGGTGCATCATGGTGTGAATATGTACTCGACATTCAGCAACTTGAAGGCATCCATATGCGAACGCTTCAATCGAACGCTGAAAAATAAAATGTGGAAGCAATTCACTTTCCAAGGCTCCTACAAATGGCTCGATATTCTGCCCAAATTAATTGAATCCTACAACAGCACCAAACATCGGACAATCAGGATGAAGCCGAAAAACGTCACAGCATCCAATGAAAAACAGCTGTATCGAAGTGTCTACAAACCGCGACAGATCAAGAGGAGCAGTCTGAAGCGAAAATTCAAAGTCGGCGACAAGGTTCGAATCAGTAAATACAAGAATGTCTTCGAGAAGGGTTATACCCCGAACTGGACGACGGAGATCTTCACCGTTAGCGGGGTGAAAAATACCAATCCGCCTACCTACAAACTCACCGACTACCTGCAGCAACCCATTGAGGGCGGGTTTTACGAGTTGGAGCTCAGCAGGGTGCAATACCCCGATGGGTATCTCGTGGAAAAGGTCCTCCGCAAACGTGGCAATCAGCTATATGTAAAGTGGTTGGGATTCGACAGTTCACACAACAGTTGGATAAATAAATCAGACATTTGAGGGAAAAATATGTATCTTTTAATGACAATAAAATGAATATTATACATACATACACCTTGTTTATTCCTAACCTAAAGTAGTCTTAATACTAGTTTGTACAATGAAGTTTTACTTTTTTTTTTCGGAAATTTCAAGTTTTTCTCGAAAAGTTTCGGAAATTTCAACTTTTTTCAACTTTTTTCAAGTTTTTTCAACTTTTTTCAACTTTTTTCAAGTTTTTTCAAGTTTTTTCAACTTTTTTCAAGTTTTTTCAACTTTTTTCAACTTTTTTCAAGTTTTTTCAAGTTTTTTCAACTTTTTTCAACTTTTTTCAACTTTTTTCAAGTTTTTTCAACTTTTTTCAACTTTTTTCAACTTTTTTCAACTTTTTTCAACTTTTTTCAAGTACCTTATACATGTAAATACGGATGCTACGATTCGCCCCTCAAAACTTGAAAAAACTTGAAAAAACTTGAAAAAACTTGAAAAAAGTTGAAATTTCTGAAACTTTTCGAGAAAAACTTGAAATTTTCGAAACTACGTGGGGAAAAATCTAATTTGAGATTTAAGAATTAAGATTCGAGAATTGAGATTTGAGAATTGAGCTTTGAGAATTGAGATTTGAGAATTGACATTTGAGAATTGACATGCGGCGGTTGTCTTGGGGGTAGAGGCCGAATTATCTTTGCTGGGGTTATCACGCAGTCTGAAAACCCCAGGGGAGAGTATCCGTTTCGCCGGGTATTAGGACTCTTTTGTCGTCACGCCAGCTGAGGGCGAGTTTGTTTTGCACAATGGTGCGCACCTCATGCTTCTTGCTGACAATAAGACACTGCTCCTTGTGTAAATTCAGATGATCAAATAGACACTTTCGGAAATCATTTCTCGTGATGGTTCTTAGAGTCGAACCTTTGATCCCTTTTGCACGTTTTTTAACACCTGCCTCCTCCCCCTCCTCCTCCTCCTGCGTCGCTGTTAAATAAAGTTTGGCTCGAAGCCCTATAACCTCCACCATAATTTTACCGTTGTTCTCATCCTTCATGAATCCCAACCGCTTTTTGTTTCGCAGAGGGATATCATAGACGTTATCAGGTGGATAGTCCGAGGTATCGAACGTCGATTCAACATCACGCTTGATGATTTCGTATATATCGGGGACGTTAAATTGGTAAATTAAACTATCCGTATCCGTGTATAATAATTTGACTTGATTGTCGGTAAAATTACGCTTAATATAATTATAATGAAAGTTATATAAAATTATTTTTGATATATCCAGAATGGCCGCACCGATGTATATTGGTTTGTTGAAATAAACATTCAGACGATTCATTTCTATAATAACCATATCCCGCTCGAATATGGTGCAGCTATGAAAATTCGGCCTCGCGATAAGATCCTTCGCACCACCCCGACCACCCCATTTCGTGACCAGCTTGACGCTCTTGTGTTTACGCACATTCTCCATGGTCTTGCCAAACACCGCGTTATTCATTAATTTATAGAAATTTTTTTCAAACTCGTTTTTCGATAGTTTTCTTTTATTTGTATTCAAGTCAATGTAGGATTTCAACCATGGAGATTGCGCAAACTTCAGAATCCTATGCACCTTGACCAGCTTCATGCCCAAATCCAAACATTGCTTCAGATTCCGATAATGAAGTATGTATTTATGTTTGGGTAAAAGTGTGGTGCACAATTTGGCTGTTTTACTGCCGGGTGGGGTAAAATGCTCGGGACAGAGCGGTAAATCTTTATGCTGCTCGTGCAGCTCTACCGGGTAGTCCAAATCGACCTCGAGCATGTAACCAATCGGTGAATCGTCCGGAATGCTCGTCACATCGATTGATTCGTGCTCCCACTCGAAGGAGCCACACGGTAGATGCTCACTCATAGCCGCACCATACAGATTATTGACATCGAAATACATGAGATATGATTCCTCTTTGCTCGAATCAAAATTGCGCATATAGCGATTGTTGGCTTTAGCATAGCGGTTCGAACATTGCGCTACACCACCTCGGATGCTTTTTTCAACAAATAAAACCATTTCGGGGTTATCTAGGAGCTGTAGATTAACACCCGTATGCTTTAACATTGCATCGAAAGCCAACCCCGGAGCGGTGTAATAATGGAGGGGATCTAAATCATACGTCTCGAAGCAGCTCTCACGGAAATTTTGAAAAACATCAGCCAGCAGGAGAACATCGGTTTTTAAATACAAATCCGAATACTCGCCCAGGGTATTCAGATTGAATTTACTCCACACATTCTCTGCGTGCTGATAATCCGCATCGGTGATGCCCGAATCGCTGAGTTTTGAATAGAAGCTTGCTCTATCGGGCAGGCTCAGCTCGTCGAGTTTTTCCCAACTATCGATGTATTCGTAGGGGAAAACACCTTTGCGAACCATTAATTCAAATTCCTCGTGGTTGCTGTAGAACGAACGAGTTATCTTTTTACCCGCATTATCGATATATGACGCCAGCTTGTCGAGGCTACTGGCCATAAAGCGGAGCGAATCGAGGAATCTCAAGTGTATAAAGGTACCGTCGACCCGCTTCGAGAACGAGATATACCGCTCTTTGTTGACAGGTAAAAGGGTCATTTCCCCCGGAAAAGATGTAGCCAGAGATTTTATGATGAGGTGCGAGTCGTATCCGGAGAAATTGTGAAATACCACGGGGATCGTTTGGGTTTCTCTGTAATTTAAATTACACCCGTTATGCGCAGGGCCTCTATATTCACCCGTGAAGTGACAATGATCGCGACACTTTTTATCCTCAGGTGAAAACGGTTTATCGCAGATGTAGCAATTTTTCGCGCGTGCGTGTCGATCGCGTTGCACTTGAGTCATCGGGTTCATTGGAATTATATTCTTAATTCGTGATTCTACATCCACGGCCAGATCGCGAAGCTGGTTGACGAACCATTCGATGCAATCGGGCCCCCGTTTACTCGCATATCTCGATAATGCGTTGTCGTACGAGCAATGCACATAATACGCAGCACTATGCGGGATATGCTCTTGGGATTCGTTTGCACCGGGTTTCAGTATACACTCGAGATCCGCGTAGACAGCGAACGGCACCCGACCCTTATTTCGGAAATTTTTGAATTCTAGATTTTTATTTTTCTCCGAGAAAAGCATTCGCACCTTGTTCAAACGCATGCAGTCGCCTCTATGCTTGTCAAAGCTACTTTGCACCGCGAAGTGGCACAAGCATCTGTCGCATAAAAAGTGCTGATTAGCATTGTGTGAAAGTTGGCTACGTACTAAACGCGATAGATTTCTAATCCAAGCAAAGTGGAATCGCGGAGTGTAATTCTCCAAATCAATATCGTCGATATCCATTTCCTCATCATCGCCAGACTCGACCATGAGTAAATGGATCGCATCCTCTTCTGGATTTATCAAATTTTTACTTAAATACAAAGGGACAATTACGCTTTTTTCGCCCTTCACACTATCGCGAAAAGCCTCGCTCTCTATCCCGTATACATTTATCTTAATATTATTAAGTTTCTCAAACTTCTCCACACCGTGCAGGGTCATGGGAAAACTTACGCCTGTACAATCCCACTCGTCGATGTACCGTCGATAGCTGCAGGTATTCACAGAATTGCTGTTCACGGGGTGCCTCGCTGCAGTTAGAGCCCAGAGGAAGCAGCGCTCGTCATTATTTTGGATGTTGATGACGGCCTTCTTCCGCTGGATATCTCGGGGTAGCGTGACGAACGTTGAAATGCCACCGGCGAGGGGTTGGTAGCGATTGATGTTGACCACCACATTAACGATCTCCAGCATACTCCACCCCGAATCTCGCTGCTCGAAATCTTCGACCTTCACCAGCAGCTGATTCACTATTTTATCGTTGAACCAGCCTGTGAGATCCGTTGAGGGCAGAATGATCTCGTTTCGCGTGGTGAAGGATTTCATATCCTCCTCGACGCTGTCACCCTTCACGTTCTCGAATAGGCATGTCAGGTTAACGTTTGCTTTAACGCTACCCTCGCTCCGCAGCACGTTTCTCAGGTGCTCGGTGGTGAGCACGCCCGCATCAGTCAGAAATGCCTGAAGATCGAGATGCCGGAGATTGGTGATGACCCCGGTGCGAATCCTGCTGTTGAAAGCACTGTCGAGATCATTCCACTGAACGCGATCGTGAATATTATCACCAATCCCCGCACCAACGACAGGCCGACGATGCTGTGCGAACTGCACCGCCCAAGATTGTAGCAGCGATATCTTGCTCTGTATTAATTGTTTTTCAGCGGTGTGCATCTTGGGCGCGTTCAAAAGATTATTCAAAGTTTGAATATTCCGCTGTCCGTTCTCGATCCAGTGTGTAATATACTCCTCACTAGCTTCATCCTGCTCCATTGTAATCAGGTGGCTGTACGCCTCATCCATCAACGCGACGAGATCCGAACACAGCTGCTCAACCATGTTTTCCACAAAAATATCACTTCGATAGACCAAGAGCGAATGATTCCCCAAATCAAGAGTGCAGCCTTTTTATGCACACATGAGGCGGCGGCGAGCGATTGTCGGCATCCTCAAAGGAAAATTTTTCACCCACCCGCCAACCGAGAGATCATCTCCGAAAGAAATTCGGATGATGCAACCCCTAACCCCTAACAAAACAGACTTTGAAAAAGTCACGCAAACCATTCGACCCCGGTACATTTTATACATCGCGGATCGGGTGTGGGGGTGTGAAAATTTCACCTCCCTTTGACTCAAGCCGCATGCAGGTGTGTAAATTAGCTATTGGAAAAATCCTTTGATATCACCGTGGGAAAGGAAATCAGAGACAAAACCTTTGATCCCCGCCGCATGTGTGAGGAAAAATTCTTGGAAACAAAACCTTTGATCTTTGCCGCCGCATGTGTGGGGAAAAAAAATTCACCCAAAATTCTTGGAAACAAAACCTTTGATCTTTGCCGCCGCATGTGTGGGGGGAAAAATTCACCCAAAATTCTTGGAAGGAAAACCTTTGATCTTTGCCGCTGCATGTGTGGGGGAAAAAATTCTCAAAACCTTTGATCTTTACCGCCGCCCGCGTGGGAAATACATTTTCCCGAAAAATTCTTGGAAACAAAACCTTTGATCTTTGCCGCTGCATGTGTGGGGGAAAAAATTCTTGGAAGCAAAACCTTTGATCTTTGCCGCCGCATGTGTGGGGAAAAAAAATTCACCCAAAATTCTTGGAAACAAAACCTTTGATCTTTGCGGCCGCCCGCGTGGGAAAAAAAATTCACCCAAAATTCTTGGAAACAAAACCTTTGATCTTTGCCGCCTCCGTGGGAAATAAATTTTCCAGAAAAGCCATCTGGGGAATGAACAATTAGGGGCGCCATCTCTCGGGAAAATTAGGGACGCCATCTGTCGGTAAATAGAATCATCGGTCGGTAACAGGGATGCTCCGGGGCCACTATCGGTAAATAGAACCATCGGTTGGTAACTGGGATGCTCCGGGGCCACCATCGGTAATTAGCATGAAACTTCGGTCGGTAACTGGGATGCTCCAGGGCCACTATCGGTAATTAGCATGAAACTTCGGTCGGTAACAGTGGGGCGCCGGGGCCACTGTCGATAAATAGAACCATCGGTCGGTAACAGGGAGCGCCGGGTAACATACCCGCTGTCGGTAATTAGCACGGATGCGAACCCCTCGGTCGGTAACATGTCGGTAACAGGGATCTTGAGTTAGAACCATCACATCCCTTCTACTGAAATGATTGTTTCAAACTTCATTTTTTAGAACCTTTTCACCGTACAACAAATATCTCGCGTGAGTCTACTCTTCTTTTTGTTCTGATATTGAAAAAAAAAAGTAGAGATTGCCGTAACTCCAGTTCTTCCTCTCCAGTACCAATTCCAGTAAAGGGTTCTTCGGAGGCCTTTACGATGCATCGCATTGAATGTTCAGCTTATATGGATTAGATATTGTGGGTTTTTTTTCTTAGTTTTGGATGTAAAAACTTGTGAGAAAAAGTTGGCATCGGTACAATGTCAATTATAGAAAATAGTTCCGAACTACATCCGTGAAAGATAAATAAAAAAAAAAAAATAAAAATCAAAACAAAAAAGAGAGAACCGTCACCACCTTTTTGACCAGCTGGCCGAGTCGACATCAAACCTATTATTCCTCGAATTTGGTGAAACTCCATATCCAGCGGGGTAAAGACGACTCCTTCAATACTGATTCTAACTGGCCTTGTAATTCGTGTTGTCAACTACTACGCCCCATTGGAGTCGGTGGTGGTGGAGTTTGGTCGAGGAAATCTGAAAGCAATTAGCGTCACATGAATTCATTTTCACTTCATTAGTACTATCTAACGTTGCGGAATGGATATTAGCATCCGATTCGTAAATTGGACTTTTGTCGGATGTGACGAAGAGAAAACCGGGATCTACGAACGTTTGCGTTTACACGCCTCCAATGCTTTACATTATTTTATCCATTTATTGGAAATTTGAATTACTCTCGAGACCAAGGATAGTGGTCGTTGTATGCCTGTACAACGGAGCGGCGTGCACTGTATCCAGCCACCTCACGCATCTTCGCAGCTGGTCTCAGTGGGTATTCCGGTGGGGATTGGTAGAAGCGCAACCACGCAGCGGTTCAAGATTCAGCCTGAACCTGTCCGCGTGTGCAGTGGTTCCCGAAAGGTTTCGAAAGCTGTACACAGACGAACGATATTCAATCAGTATATGTATATGTATAACTTTGAACTCTAGAATAATGATAAATTTCCCTCTCTACAAAAATGAAGGCCTTCGGCAATTTTTGACACTATGGTAACCCCTCTTTGAGGAAATAAATTCAATTGAAAATAGGTGGCAAAGCTGATATACCGTCAAACGCTTGAGCTGTAGATATATATTCATTGCATTTTTGAAATCAGTATAATTTGAAAACAGCCCGCTCCCTAGCCCCCAGCGCGTGCCGTATAGAACTCCTGCCCCCGCCCCCACCAGCCCAAAATAACCCATCTAAGGATCAAACCTACCCTAACCTAATTTCAACCAATAGCGTATATTCATTTGTTCACTTACCGCTGAAATGATTCTCCTCTGGCTGTCGCAACGAAAATTCGGTCGGCTGGCTTCGATTTCTCACTTCAAATAACAAGAAGAAGACAATACTTCGCGACCATTTGTATCACTGACAGTTGATGGTTCGCGCGCTCTACTCGAGGCACATGCACATCTGTGCACGTCTGGTGGTGACGACCGCGAGCGCGCCATCTCGCGAGGAATACATCCTACTACGCTGACGATATCGTCAGCAAAGATAGTCCAGAATTGTTGTGTCTCGGTGGGGCGTCGCCAAAAAGCAGGTTCCAAAATGAGGCTCAAACGGACGCGAGATACCGAAAAACAATTATATCGTTCGCTTTGTTCAGTTCCACAGTGTGCGACGAACAGAAAATTTTACTGCTGGAGACCAAGGATACTTCAACAATTCAACAAACAGGTGAGGATCGAGTCCCGAGCGGCCATTTTTTTACACAATTTCGGCGATAATATTTTGCAAAAAACAATTTTTTTCCGATTACCACGCGATTCTTCATCTGCGTAAGTACGTAACAGCATAATATATCGAAGGCCTGAACGAAAACCCGTTCTGGACCTTCCTCGCGGGGTACCGAGCAATAAAAAGATTTTGGGTAAAAACGCACCCTACTTTACCGACATTCCACCTATCACACCCCGTTAATTGCTGCAGTAGCTGAGTCACTACAATGTGATGTCAATAGTCTGATCATCAATAAAAACTCGATTCATCGTTATAGAGAAAAAATTCGTGAAGAGCAAGCACTGAATATCAAAAAAGTATTCGGAAATATTGAATTAAAAGCTATAGTCCTCCACTGGGATGGCAAATTGCTGCCGGCTTTACTACAACGTGAACAAGTCGACAGATTACCTGTTGTCATAACAAATGGTGACGTAGAAAAACTTTTGAGTATTCCAGCATTAGAAGACGGCAAAGGTTCTACACAGGCGAATGCTATTCAGGCCGTTCTTCAAGATTGGGGTCTTTCTCATTCGATTAAAGCATTATGTTGTGACACCACGAGTTCTAACTTAGGTTCTAGAAACGGCGCAGCAGTTCTTCTGGAACAAAGCTTAGACACAGATATTTTATATTTTCCTTGTAGGCACCATATCTTCGAGATTATTTTGGCTAGTGTCTTTGCCGTGAAAATGCCTAGATCAACGGGACCGAACGTTCCATTCGCACACATTGTTCAAAAAATTCCAGAAGTCTTGGATTACGTTCGATCAAACCAATTACAGGACTGGTGTAGAAAATGAGGCTCTTAAACAAAAATTACAAGATCATATCGAAAATGTGAATACATTTATCGACGGTTTATTGAGAAATATCCAACCACGCGACGACTATAAAGAACTACTGGAGTTAAGCAAAATCTTTATTGGTGCTGTTTCACCTGCTGACGTGAAGTTTCGGAAACCTGGAGCATTTCACCATGCACGTTGGATGGCGAAGGCCATATACTGCTTGAAAATCTATCTGTTTCGCGAAACTTTCGAGTTAACATCCAGCGAAGAAAATGCGATTTCTGAAATCTGCTTATTCATTGTTTTAATTTACATAAAAGCGTGGTTTACAGCACCTCTTGCCGCAAGAGCTCCCAATCACGACTTACAATTTTTGAAAAAGTTATGTGATTATCAAACTGTAGACTCTGATATATCTCAAGTTGCTGTACGAAAATTCATGAATCACCTTTGGTACTTGCATCCCGAAGCAAGCGCAATGTCGTTTTTTGATGACGAGTTGCCAATAGACGTTAGAAGTAAAATGGTGACTGCGTTGAATGGAGACATGGACGAAAACACCGAATGTCCTAAACGTTTGTACGTCAATTTAAATGATATTCCAAATTTATACGGCAAAGAGATGGACTATTTCATAAATCCCCTATCTAAGAATTTTTTTGATAGATTTGAAATTGATAAACAGTTTTTAGAAACCGATATTTCAACGTGGCCACAAAATGAAGGTTTTCAAAAAGGTTCGAAAATAGTTAAAAATGTAAGAGTTGTCAATGACGCGGCGGAGAGAGCTGTCCGTTTAATTGAAGAATATAATAACATTCTCACGAAAAACGAGGAACAAAAACAGTACGTGATACAACTGGTCAGTGAATATAAAAAAAAATTCCCTGACGCGAAAAAAGAGACGGTACTAGGAAAATTCTGAAGTCTGATCTGTACGACTGTATGATTAAAAATAGCGATACGATGTTGGCGCTCACTATTTTGATTCAATAACTCAAATTGTATTTTCCAATATATTAATCTCATATATGTGAACGAGTAAATTGGACTTCATATGATGAATAAAATATTCAAATAATCATGATGTTTCATTAAATTTAGTAGAAATTGTGTAAACCCCGCATGCGAAGATGATGAGATGAGAACCTTTGAGGATGGATGAAACAGTAATTTTGGTAAATCAGCATTTGTCGGCCGCAGCTACTGTGTGAAATGCCACTTCAGATGGCTGAAAAAATTTGTGCATGATAAGACACTATAATACTATAAAGTGACGGAGTACCAGATTTTTCCAGTCCACGATAGGCTTGGAAGAAAAAAATGAATTTTGTCGGTCAAAAATCCTATGTTATTCAAATGGGAAAAAGTAAGGGCTTACAGGCACCCTTTCGCATTGAGCTAGAGAGCTCAAATTTCACTCAGATTTTTATTTATTTATTTGGAACCGATCTGGGGGGCGTCGCGGACAAAATTCCACCGACCCCCAAATAAGGGCCACCCTAGTATATAACACACCTAGGGAGGGAAAGTAGGTTATTCCAAACTGCACGTGAGATTGACAAGGACTGATCGACAAGAACGCAGTTTGGGATGGCCTTTTTCACTCCCGTGGGTAGTATACTATTTTTCACCACCCCCTGCATCGGGAAGCACGACTTCCCGTTCACGCAGCGGGCCAAAAGTCGTACTTTCCGTGCAGGTGTGGTGAAAAAGACTTTATTCCGCCCAAATCCTTGATTTTCATAATCTACAAACAGTGTTGGAGCAGGGTCAGGGCCTATTCACTCTATCGTTTTCGTGATGGGCGACCAAAATCGATGCAATTTCAAGGTTAATTCTTCCCCCTCGCTATAACGACCTCATACTATTATTGCACAGATTTTGTTCAGGACGCGGTTCAAATAGCTATGGACTGTGACATCAGGATCCAAAACATCTCAGCTGAATTTTGACAGTAGAAACGTCTTGAGTCGACCATTTCCGATTCCGAAGAACTGATCCTCCAGTCATCCCTACGTACTTCGTGAAAAGGAGGTACTTTGAGGTAGTTAAATATTTGAATAATTGGGAAATGTAAATGAATTACGCTGAACATTGGTAGGATGATTATTATTTTATTTGTTTTTCCGCTGCGTTCACCAATATCCGATACGGGCGCTGTGTGCTACTTTTAAGACACGACGGGAGAGGACATTTTCGAACTTCGTACGTCTGGAACCACAGATCGTCTGCGCACGATTCACAACAAGATCGGTGTCCGCATGCATAGAATGCATGTGTAGCAGGTTCGACTTTGCATTTGCAGCACACAGCTATACAAATAAAATCAGGATAAGAAGTACACGTCATTTCAGATGTATATTCAAAGTGAGACCGATCGTGATGACGCTAACTATTCACGATCGGAGTGTTTAATTGCCATGGCAGGTGTATCTGTATTTTCTATGCATGATCTCGTCATGTGAGCACTATGTTGAATGCATACATGCATCACTACGTTGAGTGACATAATTTATAACTATATAGGCATATGCAGGCTTTCTTCTTGAGGTTAATTACTCGGAACAATACTCTTCGTAGCCACCATATGCACCGCCGATCATAAAATAACAAGGTGCAAAAATGTTGAACTTCAAGAAGTAAATCTCATACCATTCTCATTGGCCAACCGTGTTTTTTTATCGACGTCGGCCAATTGCGCCTCCGATTGCGTCACTCCTTTGATATTTGTTGTTTCCAGTACTTTCTTCTCGAGTTTTCGGACATCTTCCGATTTCTCGTGTTGCTGTCTGTCCTCTAACTGTTTAGCTTTCGATTTTTTTCGTAACTCTGCAATTTAAAATGTTGATGATAAATACGCATATTATTTCTGCGTATTATTTCCGTAAAATTTTATCCAACCTCTTCTCCTTTTGCTCCGACGTGAACTTTGGTTCGGCCGTTTGGCGACCGAGCTTGCGGCAATTGTAGGTGCAGGCCGGTCGGCTGCTCTTTTCCTCAATGGGTTTTTCGAACGCCCTATAAAAATTGCAGTGGATTAATACCACGTGAAATAATTAATTTTTTTTTAAGTTGTAAACATTATGTGACAGATTCTTTTCGTTGTCAGATTGATACAATGATCATGATATTGATGATAATGATAGTGATAATAACAATAATAATTACCAATGATCGGTGACCGAGCAGGAGTCGGGCAATCGACGTTGGTTTCCATGTTTTCCATCGGCCCAATTACAATGGCAGGTAGTAGCTCGGCTGGCTTTCTCCGCCGTCGATTTTTACAACGCCCTATGAAAAGTGCAGTGGTGATAATTTTATGGAGTCTAAAATATTACAGCACAGGTTCTTTTCGTTGTCAAATTGACACAATAATGATGATAATAATAATGACCAGAAATCGGTGACAGCGCCGGAGTTGGGCAATCGACGATGCTTCTTGTGTTTTCCACTGGCACAATTGAGATGGCAGGTGGTCTCGACATTCCATTGATGGAATGCCCAGCTATAAAAATTTAAATGCACTACTGTATTACCATATCAGAATAAATACAATCCTATAAAGCTGGAACTAATGTAATACAGCTTTTTTATGGTTGGAGTGCTAGTATACTATAATTACCAATAATCGGTGACTGTGGAGTCTGCTCATCGGTATCGCTCACATTCTCCTCCAACGGAATAGCATCTCTTGCATCGGAATTTTGGACTTGAAACGAATAACACATGACTCAAAACATATAGAAGGAAATTATAGCGGATGTACTTTGTAATATTAAATGTACGATTGGGTATTTATGTACGCTAAAATATCATCTAACCTCTTCTCCATTTACTGCGGGTTGACAGTGGAGTTGTGCATATATGCATAAATCCTGGTTTGCGTAAAAGCTGTTCGGTAGTTTGCCTCCTCAGTAATGGAATCTGACGGTTTTCATCATCGTTAGCGCGGACAATCTCCATCGGTTCGATATCGGCATCTTCTGCATTATGCAGGACTTGAATCAAATACACACGACTTGAAACATGTAGAGGCAGATGCATGGCATGAGATCGATCAAACAAATGACGAACAAAACGTAATGTAAATTTAAAAAAAAATTTCCAATGACAGATAGCGCCTGATATCCCTCATTGTTCGGAATACCTCCATCTATTCCGATGTCGTGGACTTGAATTCGAAAAAATGATGGCACATATTAGGGCGAAATTGTGTAAATGAATGTTGAACAGGATTCAACGGAAATTGATAATTACCGTGATCGGGTAACTCTTCTCCAACATCGTCATCATCGTCATCAAGGATCTCCACCGGCCTGATGCCTTCCTCCATTTCACGAACTGAAATTGATAAATATACCGTGAGTAACCCTGGATACCGAACACTTGGTTTAGCAGAAATGGCGGCGGCGTGAGCGTAGACAGCCAGTGGTTCTCGGTGTCGCATCCGCACAGAGAGGGATTCCAGATATGCCTCGTTCAAGCTAACTTGGTTTTGTTTCAAAGCGCCGAAACGCGCGATTCAAATCTGGCGAGCCAAGGCGTTGCCAGAGAATTCATTCGGTAGACTCAAGGCGAAGAATCTAGTCTCGGTGGACCCAAGGCGTTGCCAGAGAATTCACTCTCCGGAGACTCAAGGCGAAGAATCTAGTCTCCGTAGACCTAAGGCGAAGAATCTAGTCTCGGTAGAACCAAGGCGAAAGAATTCAGTGTCATTGACCATTTTTAATGGTTCATAAACATCAGAACATTTCCTATAATACTCTCAATCAGTGTCGAGCGAATTTGTAATTACTTAATTACAATTGCAATTCGTTATTGTTATAAATGTAATTCATTATTGTTGTACCAACAATTGTAATTGGCATTTATAACAATAATAACTGACAATTGTAATTTATTATTGTTGCAATTACAATTGTAATTTATTATTGTTGTGAATTACAATTGTAATTTATAATGGAAATGTAATCAATTGCACTTAACCTCAATCTAACCACAAAATTTGAATCGCGCGTTTCGGCGCGTTGAAACAAAACCAAGTTAGCTTGAACGAGGCATATCTGGAATCCCTCTCTGTGCGGGTCCGAACACCGAGAACCACTGGCTGTCTACGCTCACGCCGCCGCCATTTCTGCTAAACCGAGTGTTCGGTATCCAGGGTTACTCACGGTATGACGACTCCGAATTATGCACACAGGGCCATGAATATAATTATACTATTTTTTTTTTCATGTTGAGAATTTATCCCTCGATAGTTTAATATTTTGGAAGGGCGATCAAGTCGAGTCAAAGAACATTAGGTTAATGTCCGACGTTTCGGCAACAGTTCGTTGCCTTCATCAGGAACTTTATTAGAAAAAAGGAATATATTACAAAAGAGTTACGTACTAATGTTTAAAGTAACTACAATTGAATAAGCGTACTGACCATCGTAATTATTGGGTCAGGAAAACATAACGAACACTAAACCGAGCTGGTATCTGTTGATTCTACAACAAGGAAGAGAAGAAAACAATAAGGCAACTGTCACATTATGAATAACACCAAACCCGAGCGAAAGAAGATAAGGCAAACCGTGTTGAGTTGGTCCATCAGTTGTGAATAAAAACTTCGCAGAAGAGCCCACGTGTCATAATGTAAAAACGACAACCACAAGGCGGGGTCAAAAAAATTAAGATTGAAAATTAAAAATATAGGACCGTAAAAATACCGAGTCGACGTGATGCGGCATGATAGCTCCGATGTAATGTTATGAAGTCGACTGGACGTGGCTAATCATAAACATACGGAGTCGGAGAGACCTAATCGATAGATAATACAAACTGAACATCGTTAGAGACCTTAGACAGGACCGAGAGAATTTAAAGTACATTCGCAAACGCTGCGGATGGGTAAACAAGCGAAATCAGGCGAATTAGGAAAAACTCTTGGAACGGAGTCTTTGTAACATATTGGAATAGGGTTGGTGAAGTTTCTTGGTGTCCTCCTTGATGTTGATAGGGTTAGTTTGGAGGTTGATGTGTAGCATCTCAGATGTGATGCGTTTTTGCCAAACCTGTTCTTTATCTAAGATTCTCACGCTACTCCAATTGAACGAATGTTTATGTTCAAGCTGGTGCTTGGAAACCACTGAGTGGTACTCTGGGTTCCTATTTATATTGGATAAGTGTTCCTTAATTCTAACACCCAACGCTCGCTTTGTCTCTCCAACGTAAGACGCTGAGCATTGACCACACTGAATCTGATATATTACATTGGTTTGAAGGCTTTTTGGAAGTTTGTCTTTACCTTTCGTTACAACAGAGCTTAAGTTATTATTAATGCGGGGTAACAGTTTTATGTCGTATTTCTTTAAGGAACTCTCGAAGCGTTCAGAAAAGCCTTCTACATATGGTAAAGATACCAATCGTTTCTTTTTAGTGATCCCGTCAGTGGGGGCGAACAAAACCGAGGTGTTATCGTGAGGATCAGTCAGGGTGATAAACGGAGCAATAAATTTTCGTGAGGTTGTTCTAAGATTCAGGCTGTAGACTCGCTTTGTAATGAGATCTTCAGTGAACGGAATGGGATAACCATTTTTTCTGAGAAATGTTTGAACTAATGTCAAGTTGTCAGAGTGAAATTTAGGATCTGATAAGGTAATAGCTCTGTCTACCAAGTTGAGAACCATTCCCTTCTTATGTATCGAAGGATGTGCGGAATCAAAATGAAGGAATCTACCTGAGAATGTCGGTTTTCGATACCAATTGGTTATTATGTGGTTAGAGTCGTCTATGATAATGGAAACATCAAGAAAATTTATAGATCTGTCATGTTCAATTTCGCTGGTAAATTGAAGTCTCGGGTGGTACGAGTTGAAGATCTCTAGAGTTTTTTCCACTTGGTTCTTGGGGACACACGTGATAATGTCGTCGACGTACCGAAAGAAAAACGGGAGGTTGAATCCTAAGTTATTTATGCATTCTCTTTCGAGATCTACCATGACCATATCTGCGAAGACCGGAGACACAGGAGAGCCCATGGGTGTGCCAAAAGTTTGATTGTAGTAAGTATTATTGAATTGAAAGTAAGTATTTTCCATTAAGAACTTCGACACTACAATGAGTTCACTGAGAGGGATGGTGGTGTTCTTAGCAATACACGGGTATCTGTTTTCTAGCGCTCTCGTAACTAGTTCGACAGGGACGTTAGTGAACAAAGAAGTAACGTCTAGCGAAATAAGGGTATGGTCGGTGGGAACAGAGATGTTCTTGAGTTTCTCTAGTAGCTCCCAACTATGTTTGATGTGGGAAGAAGGTTTGGGTATGCTTTTCAGAAGGAGGTTACTGAGAAACTTGGACAGGTGGTAGGTGGGACTGCCGACAGAGGAGACAATCGGTCTCATTGGAAAACCATCCTTGTGGATTTTTGGAAGCCCATAACATCGTGGGAGTTCAGTGTTAGTTTGGGTCAACTCGTTGGGATGATAAGTTTTACAGAAGAAGTTACTGTCATTCCATCGGGACAGGATTCGGTGAGTAGCTTTTTGCAGTGTGTCCAGAGGATTGTTCTCCACTGATGTATAAGTTGATTCATCCGACAACAGACGTGTCATTTTTTGTATATACGAGTCCCTGTTTATCGCTACCGTGACATTCCCTTTATCGGCTAACGTGAAGACGATGTTAGGGTTACTCCTAAGAAACTGTCGTGTGTTTGACAATTTTTTGGCAAAAATACGGTCTTCAATCTTGATGTGGGTGTTGGTTAGTGAATAGCGGTTTACATTATCGATCAGTTTGCCACGGAGTTCATTCTTTTGTTCGAGTGAGAACGTGTGTGAGTTTAACATATTCTCAAAGTTCTTAATGATGTCGATGGTTGTGTTTTGGTCCAAGTGAGAACGAGGGGAAAACTTAGGACCTAAAGAGACGACTTCCACAACCTCCTCAGGAAGATTGACGTCTGTTAAGTTGACAAACCAATTGTTGTCAACCGGCGGGAGCGTGACAGAGGAGGGTTGGGTCATTTGACTAGGGTCAGTGACCTCTAGGCCCAGCGCTCGTTTAACCGTAGGGTTGGAGACTGAGGAATTAAACCTCTCCATGTGAGAAACCCACAATTGGTTAGCCCAACGGGCGTTCTTCGTTACTTGAAAACCCACAAAGTCTGAGATGACTGTTGAAGGGAGTAAATCTTTAAGAGAATTGTCTGATGCTGTGATTTGCTTTCTGAGGTAAGCTAAGTGAATGTGCAGGTCTTCTATCTCAATGTTGAGTAATGAGACTTAACTCTTTTGTAATATATTCCTTTTTTCTAATAAAGTTCCTGATGAAGGCAACGAACTGTTGCCGAAACGTCGGACATTAACCTAATGTTCTTTGACTCGACTTGATCGCCCTTCCAAAATATTTTTTTTTCTTTTGATTGAAAGTAGGTATAGATGGATCTTTATTTTAGTAATCGTCGACTTGACTAAAACTTATTTCGTGAACTTACCATTTGCTGGCGACAATGACACAACCGCATTGTCGATTAGCCAGCGAGGTGGAGCGTCAGCGAACAGTTCGGCCTCGTAGTCCGGATCAGTATCTGTCAAAAAAATTTCATAACTGATAACGATACAATGATCAATTACAAACCTTGGTGGATAAGGATAGGTATAGGGTTGATTCTGGTACAAGCAGAAACGGAGTTATACGATAACGGGTTGAGAAAAAGCGCAGTGTCAAGTAGTTCAGGGGAGAGTCTGTATTGTATAACGTAAAAGATCGATTCATTTGATATTGTCTAAAAGTTTGGAGTCGTAAGATGATTTCCGCCAAAAATTGTGACCAAATTCGCAAGGTACCTACTGTACCTACTCACAAAAGTTCCAAAAGGACGTCATTTGGCTGTGAACCGTGTTAAGTGTGCTGACAGAATTTCTGTATCAGAGCCCAACGAGCAAAAAACGAGAGGTATACTCATAAAACAACCATAGTACGAGCAGCCTTTTGGACGCTCTTGGACGCTGAGCACGTTACAGGAGGACTTACAGAATTTTGAATACACGTTACCTAAAGGTACAGTAGCAGGCGACTCCTGAAGTTCGAACTCGACACCGTCCCTTCCGTTCGAGGGGTTTATCACTCATGTAATAGTTGGGACGGCTGCATGTGTAATGCCCCTACAATAGTATGTAATGTTTGTGCAATACCGTGTAATACTGTGTAATATCATGTTATAGGGATGTAATGTCATGTAATGAATTGTCATAGTCATGTTACACCTTGCAATGCTCATGTAATGTCATGTAATAGGCATGTAATAGGCATGCGATAGTACGTGATAGTGATTGTAATAGGCATGCGATAGTACGTGATAGTGATTGTAATAGGCGTGTAATGTCATGTAATAGTAATTGTAATAGTTATGCGATACTATGCAATACCTATGTAATACCGAATGTAATAGTCATGTAATACCTGCGCACGCAGTACCACGCGCATGCGCTTCACAATGTTTACGCAATTCGTAACATAACCTCGACATCCGTGTCACTGTCCGTCGTCGCCTCTCGTTTTTTTTTTTTTTCGATTGTGCGAGTCACCCGATTGGATAGCGAAGAGGTATAAGTGATCCATTGAATAATTTGGCAAGCTTGGTGAAAACTTAGAACGTATTCCAAATGCAACCTCGGTGACGATTGCATCGTTTCATTCTTGTTTAGTGGATTCTGAAGGTAAAAGCAATGATGCAGCCGTAACCCTGGCTGCATTTCAGTATACAGTTTTGGATGAAACTTTGTTATTGTCGAGGTTATTGTTTACTTTTGATAGAGATAATGTGAGTGTCTTTTTATTGACTGTCTTTTTCAGTTTTTACATTTTTCATCGTATTTTTCTAACCACTAGCTGTAATTCTTAATTTGTTTAACAAGTCTCTAGCAACTGATGTGTGTCATTGGGAAATTCAGAATCGTCAATGGTTTACAATTTGACGAGTGTTAATAACTGTTACAGTCGCGTTACTTCCTTCATCAACAGATTATTACCTATGCTAAACAACAGGTATTTCGAAATTTTTATCATTTTAGTACCCATTATGTAACAGTTAAGGTCAGTAAAATTGAATAATAAATTCGGAGTATTCAACTAGTACCACACTCAATAACCGGACAATTTAGGAGAATATCGGTTTTGAATCGAAAAGAAGTTAAAGTCGTTATTGTTCGGGTACTCAATTAAAAACGGACATTTTTGACTAGAATAAATTTAGAAATAGGCGGGTGAATGTGATTCATTTATCTCGGGAGAGGATTTTTTTCAATAAAATGTTGTGCAGTGCAGAACAGAATCATCTAAAACTCGTGCTTGAATATTAAGAATATTGATTAAATAATTATGCATTGTTCAGCTGGCTACGTATAGATATACGATTCAAATGTAAGTTTGAAAAATTCAGATTCTAGTTCTGCCCAGAATTATTCAATAATGATTCGTGAAATGGTCTCACAAGTATTGCGTTGCGTTGAGTGAATAAATATGGTGTTCTAGCTTGGAACCAACCATGAGCGATCCAGAGAGCGAGACAGAAGCGGAGGGTATAGCCAAGAGTATGGCGGACACTATTGCTGCAAATGTTCGAAGACAGAAATTTTGGGTTGTGATTAGAAAAGAGTTGGGAATTGATACACCACTGTACTTGAAGCATTTACTCAACTGCTTTGGTTTCGATTCAGCGGCTGCTCTGAAGAACATCACAAGCGATTTGTTTCTAGAAATGGAAAAGTTTGCGCAAACTGACATGTTGGAGTTGTTAGGCGATCACCATTACATAAAGTCAGACTTCTTTGGTATTTACAGCAGTAAGCCTCAACAGTTTCGTATACTGCCAGGACATAGCCTGTGTCTTCTGGAAATCAAGCAATATATTGTAGAAAAGGGTTTGAAACATTTCGATACCGCTGAACAAGACATCAACGAAATATCAACCAATATCAAGGCGAAGAAGGAAAAACTTCAAGCTAGATCGACAAAAAAACTACGTCCGCAGTTACAAATTGAATCAGAGGAGAGATCACAGGACTTATTGAGTGAAGAAGACGGATTATACAAGCTTATTAAAAACTGGTTCAGCAAGCAGCCAAATGGCAACGAAATCTTCCGAGATTATCTAGAAAACCCTAAGAACCGGTATTTAGCAGTATCTGTTAAAGAAGACGACAACGAAGATATAACTTACTAGGGGCTCCGCCCCTCCGCGCTTCGCGCGGCAACCCCGCTCGGCGCTACGCGCCACGCTATTCCTAGGGATGGCTGGCCTAACTTTTTCTAACCTTCAGTGGCTGTTTTAACCTTTTCTAACTCTTTCCGGAACACTCACTTATTTCTTTTCTCTGCATACATCTTGCACGTCGTTTTTAATGAATCTCGCGAGAGACGAAAGCCATCTGGTGAATGTATTTGTAAGGAGCTGTCCAGATATTACGTAACGCTGTACGGTACAGTGCGTTGCTTGGGCTGTTTGGCTATGGTGGTAAGGTAGGCTAGGGAATGCCCGCCACCTCGCGGTGACGCTCAGAAGTTCAAAGCGCATAGTGTACGCTCTATGTCAAAAGGCAACGTATTTATCATATTTTCGACATTCTTTCAATCATCGGACTGCTTTTATATAACTTATATAGCCTATGTTACTCGGGCAGACCTGAGGAACAATTTGGTGCAAGTTTTATGTAAATCGGTCCACTGGTTCTCGAGTTTATCGGTAACAAACAGACAAACGCACGAACTCCTTTATATATTAGTATAGATATAGATATAGATATAGATATAGATATAGATATAGATATAGATATAGATGTTGAGGTTATTGATTGTAAATTTTGATTTAGATTATTGAAAGAATTATATAAAGTATACTTGATGTTAGCTTAAGGTTTGGATTGGTATTGTCTGTATATTTATCGGACGATGCTGGAATATATATGTTAATTAAATAATTTATTTATTATTAATTTATTATTTTTGTATGCTACATTTATTAATTATTATTATATTATTACGGCTCACAGTGGTCCCAAATCCCAAATCGCTTGACAAAAATCGAGAAATGAAGTTTCTATTTAAGGAATTCTAAGTATTGGGTCAGGTAGAGGGGTATTTCGGGGAACCCTTTCAAGGGTCGGTAGGTTGCAGGTGTTGCATTTAGCCGTTGGGATCTCATTCGTAACCGAGCGCGCGAGCAGGTAGCGTCGGTCGTGCGCTACGCTCTAAAACTTCGGCTGTGTTAAAAGTGAAATAACTTCGAGTAGAATTCAGCTATTGCAATTCTACAAAATGGAATCTTCTCCTGGAAGTAAGTACATTTTCTATATAAGTACAGTTTTTCATGTCAAACCCACACCGAGCAACAAAAAATGTAAACATCTACTGTGTATTCGCGTGCCTGCGGCGAAAAAAAAAAATGTTCACATCGACTAAAAGTTAATAATTCAATAGAATTCAGTAACCAGCCAAGTATCACATTATTCTTTAGAGTCTTGAGTATGATGTTACCAAATATTAGCTGCCTACGACTGCCTTTGTCGTTTTGGTGAATTTTTTTTTTTATAAATAGACGCTGGAATTGATCTCAGGCTCGGCGGGGCGGCACGGCGCGTGGCGCGCCGCACGAAGTCAAGGAATTATTTCTTCCAAATTTGTTGCCGAAAAATGTTGATCTCAATTTTATTATTGTATTGTTTACAGTGTTCTAGTATTATTATTAATTCTTTGAAATTATATATTGTTATTTCAATACTGAATTATTTTTTTCTAGGCTCTCAGACACACAGTGAAGTGCGGTACACCAGAGAAGAAATATTTCGCTTGGTTAGTGAGCATTTGAACGACAATGCAAACGAAGTTCATGAAGTCATCGAGAATCATTTATCTGCAAAACTATTCTCCTCGTACACGTTATCGAAGACTGAGAAGCAAACGATTCGTAAATTATTACACGAAATTATTACACGACATAGGTGGCAAAAAGCTAGCAGGACCGAGGCTGTGTTTCTGAAGAAAAATAGGGATTGGTTGAGCACATTCGTCGTCTTCGGGAACAATGAGGTCGGGAACTCTATAGAAAAAGAAGAATCACCTGCAGTTCGCGGTCGTGGACGCCCTACGAAAAGCTTTAAGAACTCGGGCGAACGGACTAAACGAAGAAAAATCGAAAATATACGTAATCAGTCCAGTACCGAAGAGCTTGCCCTTGCCACTGAGTTGAATCTTCGAGCTGAAGGAAAATTAGATGCCGCAAAAGTAATTCAAGATGTCATCGTGGGTAGTCCTACTATAGAGCTTCGAAATACAGGCAATCTTTACGTACTGTTTCAGCAGATTGTTATTCCGATGATGCTGCTCTGTCTCTAATGATTGAGTATCATATGTCCAAACATACGTATCAGGGAATACGTTCCGGGGCGCCAGAACTTAACTCTAAAATATATCCATCTTACAAATGTGTGCTGCAGGCAAAAAAAAAATGTTATCCGTCTAAAGATGATATAAACATAACTGAAAGTAGGGCTGAAGTGAAGCTTCAAGCACCGTTAGATCACACAGCGAGTCGCATATTGTCAGTGCAAGAAGACGTTTTGACTTGCCTCTCATCCGATAAAATTTCTGAATTGAATTTGATTTGCAAATGGGGATGCGATGGAACATCCGGGCAAAGCACTTTTAAACAAAAATTTAGCAATGACGATAGAGATAAATCGGATGCGACAATTTTTTTTACTTCGCTTGTGCCACTGCAGCTCATGTTTATTGATGAGGTAAACAACAAAGATATTATTATTTGGCAAAATCCGCGACCCTCATCCCCCCCGATTTTGTAGACCGATAAAAATTGAGTTCTTGAAAGAGACTGCGGAAGGAACGCGAGCTGAAGTGAACGGTATCCAAGAACAAATAAACCAGCTCCAATCTTTTCATACAATTGTTAATGGAAGAGAAATGAATGTGACCTACAAATTAGCGCTAACAATGGTCGATGGAAAAGTTTGTAACTCAATCACATCTACTACATCTTCTCAACGATGCTATCTTTGCGGCAGTACATCAAAAGAGTTTAACAACATCGACAAGATGTTGAAGCAAAAGATAAACGAAGGGCATTTACAGTACGGAATATCTTCCCTGCACGCCTGGATTCGGTTTTTTGAGTGCCTTTTACATATTTCGTACAAATTAGAAATTGAAAAGTGGTCCTCGAATAAGAAAAGCATCGAGGATCGTAAAAAAACTATACAAAAGGGTTTCCGAGAGAAATTGGGACTTTTAATTGATCAGCCAAAACAAGGTTTTGGTAGCACGAACGACGGGAATACCGCTCGTCGTTTTTTTCAAAATTCAAGCGTTTCTGCATCTATTACGGGACTAGATGAGGACCTAATAAAAAGATTCCACGTAATCTTACAAGTGATATCGTGCGGTTTTGAGATAAATGTACAGAAGTTTGAAGAATACGCTGTTGCTACAGCCCGTAGATTCGTGCTATTATATGGTTGATATTATATGCCCACTACTGTACACAAACTGTTAATTCACGGGGCAAAAATACTACAATTGTCGATGCTGCCAATAGGGCAGATGTCAGAAGAAGCCCAGGAAGCTTGTAATAAATACATAAAATCATTGGGACAAGATTTTGCAAGAAAATGTAGTAGGAAGGAAAATATGGAAGATGTTTTCTCGCGGCTTTTGGTTTCGTCCGACCCTGTCATTTCCAGTTTACGTAAGCTGCCAGCAAAGGCAACCAAATCCTTATCGCGCGAAGCAGTTGCGTTGTTGAAGTCAGCGAGTGTTCACAATAATGAAGAAGTTTCATCTAGTGACTATAGCGACAGTGATGACGAAAGCTATGCTGCGACTACAGATAGCGATTAATTTTACCAACTTAAAAAAGATGTTTTTTATTAACTGTTTGTATTTAATGTAATTTTTCATTACATGAGTGAATATACTCGGAATTGTTATTGTTTATTCCAATACTTTACCTATCTACTATATCCCACATATCCAGCATATTCTGTTCTTTAAAAAGAGATTCGTGTTCAGCGATCTGGAAAACCCCCGAATACCGAATTCCGTGAAGATTAATTGAATTTTTAAGAAAATTTTCCGACGTTTTTGGGCCGCCATCTTGTTTTTTGAAAATTTGACTTCCGATTCGTGTTCAGTGACCTCGAAAACCCCCGAATACCGAATTCCGTGAAGATTGATTGAATTTTTAAGAAAATTTTCCGCCGTTTTTAGGCCGCCATCTTGTTTTTTGAAAATTTGACTTCGGATTCGTGTTCAGTGACCTCGAAAACCCCCGAATACCGAATTCCGTGAAGATTGATTGAATTTTTAAGAAAATTTTCCGCCGTTTTTGGGCCGCCATCTTGTTTTTTGAAAATTTGATTTCGGATTCGTGTTCAGTGACCTCGAAAACCCTCGAATACCGAATTCCGTGAAGATTGATTGAATTTTTAAGAAAATTTTCCGCCGTTTTTGGGCCGCCATCTTGTTTTTTGAAAATTTGACTTCGGATTCGTGTTCAGTGACCTCGAAAACCCCCGAATACCGAATTCCGTGAAGATTGATTGAATTTTTAAGAAAATTTTCCGCCGTTTTTGGGCCGCCATCTTGTTTTTTGAAAATTTGACTTCAGATTCGTGTTCAGTGACCTCGAAAACCCCCGAATACCGAATTTTGTAGCGATTACACGATACCTTCTATTTTTGACCGAAGATTTGGGATTTGGGACCACTGTGAGTCCGGAGCCAACTGTCCTAATCTCTGCTCTCTGCAATGAGGTAAACAAAGGGCTCCATACAGCGGTAACAACACTGCCAGCACCGGGACTATGTTTCTCTCCTTACAATATATATTTTTTATAATATATATATTATATATACAGGGTGGGGCATTTAAAGTGACCAGGGCTATTTTGTCGAAAGCGAAGCAAAATGTCAAAAAAAGTTGCAGACGAGAGCTGTAGGGTTTTGAAGGGGACAGAACATAGCGCGTTCGAATTTTTATTAAGTGGAAGCGCCAAGGAGATACGAAGGTCACCTTTGGTTTTTCAAATGGGATGGTGTATTTTTTATTTTCAAAATCAAAAGAGTATTCAATTTTGAGTATAAAAGTATAAGTACACCAGTGTCCTAAAATTGACACTCAACAGGATATTTCAAAAATAAGAAAAAGATGTCCGTTCTCCACTTGTCTCAATAACTATCATTGAACAACATTCGTCGACAACTTTGTGTTCGTTTACATCACACAAGCCTTAGAGGCATTGTTTTCATACGGGGATACGTAAAAAATAAGGTTTATCAAGAAGTGCCGACTACACGTGAGAATATGCGCCAACCGATTATTGATGCCTGTGCGAATATCACTGAAGACACTTTGATGAAAGTTTAAGATTCTTTTATAAAACGCTTCCAGAAGTGTATTGAAGTTAATGGCCATCATTTCGAACAATTGCTTTGATAAAATGGTAAATTTATCCCACGTAAAGTGGAGAACGGACATCTTTTTCTCATTTTTGACATATCCTGTTGAGTGTCAATTTTACGACACTGGTGTACTAATACTTTTATACTCGAAATTGAATACTCTTTTCATTTTCAAAATGAAAAATACACCATCCCATTTGAAAAACCAAAGGTGACCTTCGTATCTCCTTGGCGCCTCCACTTAATAAAACTTCGAACGCGCTATGTTCTGACCCCTTCAAAACCCTACAGCTCTCGTCTGAAACTTTTCTTGACATTTTGCTTCGTTTTCGAGAAAATCGCCCTGGTCACTTTAAATGCCCCACCCTGTATATATTTTTTATAATATATACATATATATTTATTATGAAAGATCATTTTTAATGTATATATATGTAATTTATACATTGAATGTAAATAATATATATGTACACGTATAGATAAGTAATATAACTCGAATATACGTAACTTATAAACAACATATATTTAAAAGCGGCCAAAAATGATCTATTTCGTATGTTTATATATATATGTGACATATACATTCTCGCATATATATTTTTCCATGTGGGTAATCAGCGTATAGAGTGTTATTGGTCACAGATGCGGCGAGCAGGTGCTGATTTTTGGATATCGTACTTCAAAGATTTGAGGGACACTTGCATATTCAACGATTCTAATGAAATCCAGGTTGAATGTTTGAGGTATTGCTTTGGACCACTGAACTCTATAATATACTGGAAGGCTGTCTGAGGTGGTGGGGGTATCGAGAACTTGCAAGAGAGAGATAGTTGTGGTTATTACCGGACGCACTCGTCACACGCATATGTACGTTCTGAGCTACAAACATCGCTACCGCTACCGCTTCTGCGCTAACGGTCAACGTTTTCATGCGAGGTAGTCCCCATGGATTGGACAAGGAGGTCCGGTAATAACCACAACTATCTCTGTCTTCCGCAGCTCGCTACACGAATCATAGGGCAGACAGCCTTCCAGCATATTACAGAGTTCAGTGCTTTGGACCCCTAATTCAATATGACCTGGAACTGATTCGGAAGGAATGGAATCAACACTCTATAAGGAATCAAAAAAATCGTGAACTACCGTCTGGCAAACCAAACTGCCTATTTCATATTCCTGAAATGTACCATGCTACAGATTACAAAAAAGAAGTAGAAGACGAGGCGATTGATATCTGTTTAGATCGTCACAGCATTCAACCTGAGCTTTTCAGCCCTCTTTTCCAAGACTTAGTGGATGTATGCAAGCCTGACGTTCTCCCGGCCACCAATCTGGACGATGCTTTAAAACTATACGTCTCACTAGTTGATATTATTGAAAACTATGAGGCAAAACAACAAGTTTAAAATCTTGTGAAATGTTTTACTAATGCATTTGTTACAAACGATAATGATTGTACTCTTCCATTCAACCCCCGCAGTTGTGAAAATAACTAAATGAAACTGTTTTGTAAAAAAAAATTATTTTTTTTTATTTATGAGTCATGTAACGGTAAAAGTGACTGAGACTGAGGAATCGCAGTCCACCGTTTACAATAAGAAAGCTTCTTTACCAATCAACGTATCAAACTGAAAGAGTTGGGCGCCAGGTACCGAATGTACCGCCGTACGGTACGTTACTTAACAAAACAGACTAAACAAACAAGATTCAGCAAACGGTAGGTTCGATAACGAGAGATAGAAGCACTGCTCGGCTAAACTGCAGTTTACTCAAAACGTATGGTAGAGTGGCGGGGTTCACCAGAAAATAATAACGAGGAAAGGTGGTAGTATAAGCGGTAGGCAGAGCCTACTATATTGAAAGTCAGTCCAGTATAAACATAACATAAGCAATAAATTGACCATACAGCGTAAAAGAGAACATATAAAGGTAAAGAAATAAATCGTAAGCAAAACGTACAGAATACAAGAGATAACGGTAGGAGGGAAAGTCGCAGATTCAATATAAACAAAAGATAGACTTAAACGTAAGCGTCACAGAGCGACGTCCTTATTACTCAATAGGCAAAGGTGCGAACAATCAGCGTTAAATACGGTAGAAAACCTGAATACTCAGTAACAAATTAATCTGTACGATAGATTGACGATAGAAAAGGGAATCACGGAAAATATTTACACAAAACATACTTAAAGATAACATAATAAAAGAGATACGCGGAGTACAAGGTAAATGGACGGAAGATTCGGTAGAAAAACTAAATAAATAACTAAAACTAAGATTCCGCGGCTACTTCTACGCAAGGGGAACAACCTCAGGGAAACTCAATCTTAAATCACATACAATAACATATAAATCATAAACCAAAAAGGAACGGTAACCGTAGTTAAAAAAATATCATACTCAAATATCAAGAAATATCACGAAAAGTGATTCAGTCGGGAGGTCGTTCAGTAAAGATTGCTCAAACGTATAGCGTAACGTAAAACGGATCGGTAAAGAACAGAAACGTAACGTAAACGGAATCACACGGGATCGCGGTCGCAAGTGCAGCACCGACGAGACCGTGATTCTCAAACAGAGATTCGCCTACAGACGATAGAACGATATAAAAGCCATACGGTAGGTATTAAACAGAAACTGAGCGATAGATCATCAGATTATAAGACTAATCGAACGATAGAGCGACCTCGCAACTTTACATATACAGGCAGAAGCCTTACCTTAAATGCAGACGTAAAAAGACACTGACTCGAAGTTTTAAATACAAAAAGAGACTCTAAATTACTTAACAAAGCTAACGGAAGAAAGAAATGCGGTAGGAAAATTGTGCGATAGCGAGATGGTAGAGAATTGGAGTTACAGAAACAATAGAGGGATGAGGTAAGCAAGAGGAGGAATTATATATAAATGTTCGTAGCTGGAGACGTCCGTTCGGGAGCACAGCAAAGCGTAGAAGAGACCGAGTCTCGTTGCTCTCCCTGATTTATAGACAATTCGTGTCACTCATGGCTCAGCCGTACGAAGTAAAAGTTCGGAACAGCCACTTAGCGGTGATAGTTCGACGATCACCCCTCTTATGCAAATCTGGACATTCGGCAATCCTCGGTTCCTCTGACGTCACGATCGTGGTTCCTCTCGCGTCGTAGCTCGCTAGGGCTATACCGATCTGCTGCTGCCGATGCTCTGAGTCGGCCTGATGGGAATCCACGCGGTCTTCCCTTAGCCGGACTCTGGCGAGAGACGGTAGATGACCGAATCCATTTCAAATCGGGCAGGCTGGAAATCGTGATGTCACGGAATTTTTTCAAATTGAAATATGTTGTTGTTTGATGAAAAAAAAGCGACCCGTATTTTTTTTGTTTTGGAAAAAAAATCTTGCTACGAAGTTACGGCTATTTGAACATTTAATCGTGCGCTACCAAAGTTCTAGAAAAAGGAACACTTTTTTTCTTAATAACGCTATATCTGCGGAACGGATCATCGCAAATCCTTCATCTTGGTCTCATTTTGTAGGGTTTTTCGCACTCTTTTGGAATTCGAAGAAAAATTTGAGGATTTTTAAAAATTGACGGAATGAAGTTCATTTTTCGAAAATTAGGGAAACCCGATTTTCTCGAAAAGTGATTTTTTTATTTTCTCAAAAATTCCACACAATATGTGGGGTGATACGACGGATATATCCTCTAAGTTTCATCGATGCTCAAACACTGCTTCATATCGAGAAAAAATATTTCGTGCGTCACCGAAATTCGTGAATTCCTGTGCTGGTGTCGACTTTGTGGGCGTCTTTGAGATGTGTACAGATTTTTCGATCCAAATAATATTTTTAAAACTTGATACATACGTACCTGAGGGAGTAAATGGCCAAACGCCGTATGATGTATAACATCGTAGACCGAATATTGATCTGCTAAAAAGACTATCACGAAAAAAATACAAAATTAAAAATCAGGGATTTATTGTAGTAATAACAACATCGTATAATAATATTGTTGAGTATGCTTCTATTTTCGTGGTATAGTATACAGTGAGGTATAGGGGATCAAATGTTAAAATGCAACAAAAATGTGAACGGGACGGAAATGCGTGCAAAACGAAAGTAACAACAATGCGGATGAAAAAGTTTGCAAAAGACAAAAGATGAAAAAACGAAAGTCGATGGTCGATGTGTCAGATTGTAACCGATCCAAATGTATGGTTAATCTATCAGATTGTTACCGATCATCGATCTGTCAGGATTAGATTTTGTTTAAACTTTATTTTAAGAGAATTCAAATCAAAATGCGACAGATACAAATATATCAAAACAAAATGCACTAAGAACGAGAGAACAGGTGACATTTTCAATGCCTTCAGAGACTTGCTTTACACACAAGGTCTGTAGATTTTATCATGATATTATTATTATACAATTATATTACATTTCTTATAGATATAGTATTTAATATTATGTAGTTATGATCGTATTATTATTGTACGATATTGTTATTACTACAGTAAATCCCTGATTGTAAATTTTGTATTTTTTTTCGTGGTAGTCTTATATCAAACGGTATTTGGCCATGTACTCCCTCAGGTACGTATGTGTCAAGTTTAAGTAATATTATTTGGATCGAAAAATCTGTACACATCTCAAAGACGCCCACAAAGTCGACACCAGCACAGGAATTGACGAATTTCGGTGACGCACGAAATATTTTTTCTCGATATGAAGCAGTGTTTTAGCATCGATGAAACTTAGAGGATATATCCATCGTATTACCCCACATATTGTGTGAAATTTTTGAGAAAATAAAAAAATCACTTTTCGAGAAAAACGGCTTTCCCTAATTTTCGAAAAATGAACGTCACTCCGTCAATTTTCAGAAATCCTCAAATTTTTCTTTGAATTCCAAAAGAGTGCCAAAAACCCTACAAAATGAGACCAAGATGAAGTTTTGCGATGATTCGTTCCGCAGATATAGCGTTACTAAGAAAAAAAGTGTTCCCTTTCCAAGAACTTTGGTAGCGCACGATTAAATGTTCAAATAGCCGTAACTTCGTAGCCGGATTTTTTTTTCCAAAACAAAAAAATACCGGTCACTTTTTTTTCGTCGAACAACAACATATTTCAATTTGAAAAAAATCCGTAAAATCACGATTTCCATTTTAGCCTTGCCTGCCCGATTTGAGATGGATTCGGTCAGATGTGTTCGTAACGCAGGCCGCCTCCACCAGTCGTGCTGGGCATCTTTCAGCCCCGATCACGAGCGAGCCCTCAGAGTTCGGAGACGTCTCGTCTAGGGGGTACCTGACGACGATGCGGTAGCTGAAACAGTAGGTGTTACGGGTCTGCAGGCTTTACAACCTCGGTCACCGAGCCGGGAAGTCGAGTAGTGGCCTCCACTCGGCTCAAAACACCGGTCTCGGAGACATCCTTCGCGTTAGCGGCCTAACTTCGTGAAGTTGATCAGGTCAGCTGGCGGGAGGATTCGTGTGAACTCGTCCCTATACGCCGGCAGCTGGACTGCGTCGAGAGTTTCAGGTGATCGGGAAACGCTGGATATCTCTAACCTCTTTACGCTAGGCCAGGTAGCTTGCACGTTCGTATGCGTGTAGTCGTGACGGAGATTGTCGGAGAGTGCCGAAGTGTGGAGCTGTCGCAGCGTTGATCCTTGACGAAGAATTACATATAGAAAGCGTAAAAATACAAAGAATTAAACATAAACAAATAATAACTAGTACGACGCTTGATTGAGTCTCCCCTGAGTGTATAGGATGTCATTTTTCCCCCGCTGTATCCTTCAGGACGTCTCAGCTGAATCAATGTAACGGGTGACCGCAAACACCATGTTACAGCCATTAGAACGTATTTCGAATATCCATGGCAAACTTTAATAGAATCCAACTGACAGTTATGATACGAATGATCATTTTTGAAACCTCACAGGGATATATTCGATAACTCTGTATGATATTATGGCAGATTCATCATTTCGAAATGGTCGGAAATGATTTGTATATATGATGTAACTTTGCACATGTCAAGTATCTTGATTCGTGCCTAGGTGATATATTAAAGACCTCTTAGGCGGAGTAGTTCAGGTTTCTTATAATTTTATATTTTCTTTGGGTAATACAGGCTAGTCTCGATACGAAGTATCACACACACCTTTCTCAAACATAATATCAAACAGGTACATTGTTTATAAAAACGTATAAAAAATACTGTTTCTTAAAATCTATAAAACCACCACGGGTTCACATAATATCTCAGCAAACGAACCAGGTACGTGCTTGCAAAAGCTATCTCGATACGAAGTATCACACACACCCTTCTTAAACATAATATCAAACAGGTACATTGATTATAAAAACGTATAAAAAATACTGTTGCTTAAAATCTATAAAACCACCACGGGTTCACATAATATCTCAGCAAACGAACCAGGTACGTGCTTGCAAAAGCTATCTCGATACGAAGTATCATACACATCCTTCTTAAACATAGTATCATAATGTGACTCTTGGAGAAGACTATACAAACTGCACATCGCACTCGAGCGATCATAGAATATCCTCTGAGATTCACCGTATCCAACATATTTGAGCCACATTCAAAATATCAAGAGATAATGTAACAAAAATAGTTATAAAAATCAAAAACTTCAACAAGTATCATAGAAACAAACATTATTGTTAACAGAAACGGATAAGAGATCCGATATGACGTAGAATCTTTGACTTATTAGAATCTGTGGTTATACAATATTTTACCGACCTGCAATAAAGTTTATACTGATTATGCTGGAATATTCCGCACTATGCAAGTATGCATCTTAAGACACCCTTAATTTATGACATCATCATGAATGTTTGCAGCATTTCAGAAATCAACGGCCTGTCCTCAGGTGTAGGATTCAGTGATTTCTCTATTACATCCCGTAGCACGATAGGGATATTGGTAAAATTTGGTAGATCATGTTCCTCCAATTTTCATTTTAGTAAAATTGTTTGATCTTCGCCGCCTAAATCCCAAATGCTCTCTCCTGTGTATAATTCAATAAGGGTGCAAGCTGTCGCCCAAATATCAGAGTCCACAGTAGCTTCACCTCCATGAAGGAGCAGTTCCGGCGCCATGTAAATTGGCGTTCCTTTTAATGATGTTGAACCTGTTGTTGTTCTTATAGCTGTGGCCATATGCTTAAATTTGCTCAAACCTAAATCGCACAATTTCACAACGAGTTGTTGTGATACTAAGATGTTATCCGGTTTTATGTCTCTATGTATAATAGCGTTTGTCTGTAAATGAGGCATTCCATGCCAACTCGACCAATGATTTTCCCTCACCATTTTTGATTTGTTTCATAATTTTTTCTATGGTTACCCTCACTTTCAAAAACACTTTGAATTTTTTTCAGATTTTTCTAAATAGCCGTTCATTTTTTACGTATTTTCAAAACTCCAAACAGATAGACATTTTTGAAAATTCTGAAAAAATTCTTAAAAATACTTTGTTCCCACACCATCATTTTGGGACATATTAAAAAGTGGAACCAATTTTTCTTATATTTTTTTTGCGTATTTAAAAAAAAACCTATTTGATAATTATTGTCCTATCGGCTCCGAAAAGTTTTAGAGTACGAATTACTCGTATTTTTAGTAAAAACGGGTTATAAAAATAAATGAGGCGAAGGTTTCTGTTATAAGACATTTTATCGAATCAATTATTATTAATAATCTTGATGTCATTATTGAATAAAATGTCTTATAACAGAAAGGTAGTAATTATTATTATATTATATTATTATTATTAGAAACCTTCGCCTCATTTATTTTTATAACCCGTTTTTACTCAAAATACGAGTAATTCGTACTCTACAACTTTTCGGAGCCGATAGGACCATAATTATCAAATAAGTTTTTTTTTAAATATGCAAAAAAAAATATAAGAAAAATTGGTTCCACTTTTTAATATGTCCCAAAATGATGGTGTGGGAACAAAGTATTTTTGAGAATTTTTTCAAAAATTTCAAAAATTTCTATCTGTTTGGAGTTTTGAAAATACGTAAAACATTAACGGCTATTTAAAAAAATCTGAAAAAATTTCAAAGTGTTTTTGAAAGTGAGGGCAACCATAGAAAAAATTATGAAACAAATCAAAAATGGTGAGGGAAAATCATTGGTCGAGTTGGCATGGAATGCCTCAAATGCAAATAGCTAATGGCCTTACAAAGTTGGCAACCTATACAAGTTTTTTTGTCCGTATTGAGATTATAGTCCAACTTGATTTCTTCGTCAAAGATGATGTCTGATAACGTGTTGCCACTAACTAGTTCCATAACAATATGCATTTGTTTTGGTTCCATGCAGATCCCCATGGTTTGTATGATATTAGGATGCCTGATGTGGAAGCAGGACGTTTAGGCGCTGCCACTTTGGCGTCGGACGACTCGGCGCCACCACTTCGGCGCCAGCCGATTCGGCGTCGTGGATGTTTGGGCGCTTGGACGTTTCGGCGCGAGATTTTATGGCGCGTGGACGTTTCGGCGTGAGGCGTTTCGGCGCTAAAGCCTAGAGCACAGACTTTGACGTGTGCCGTGTGCGGCATCACCTACAGGCGTTACGGCAGCGGACCGACCACTCACACAGAGCGTGGACCAATCACGTTCGCGTGTGAGTGTACGGACGACCTGTAGGTGATGCCGCACACGGCACACGTCAAAGTCTGTGCTCGAGCCTTAAGACGTTTCGGCGTGAAGCGTTTCGGCGCTGAGACGTTTTGGCGTCAGGCGTTGAGGCAGTGAGTGCCTAGACTTTTTTCGCGTATATATCTGATCTATTTTCCAAACATTAAATGAAAAATTCACTTCGGAAATACCCTCTGTTGAAAATATTCTGAACTTCAAAAGTTCAAGAACATAATTCACCGCTCCCAAAACATTTTATGGTGAAATACTCTTGGGGCGAAATGTGGTGTAAGTTATTATCTCTGTATCTTTACTATGTACTTGCTATCATGAATTGATCCTGTTGGTTAAGGTGAAACGAAAGTCACGTGACCTCGATATGAGTGCGAGAGAGACAGCGACATTTCACACCTGGCATTTCCGAACCCACTGTTAGCGGCCAAAACACATTCGATTGATGTGAAATTAATATCAGTGACGCCAAAAAAGTGCACGAAGGGCGTATCAAGCTCGGTTTTTCGATAATCGAAAAAAAAATCGCAGATTTTTATCAACATTAATCTGTAATTGAAAAATTATTGTTTTTGGCGTTTACCTTTCAAATATACGAAAAAGGCTTCTGATACGCCCTCGGGGTTAATGTATTACAGTGATTGACATCAATACACGTGATATTTATCTAGAAACAACCGCGTTTCGTGGGTTGCAAATAATTGTAGGTAACGCTATATGTATATCGCGATGACATTCCAAACCTCGAGGTATTCGGGTAGGTAAGAATGTGAAGAATAGTACCCTGCGCGCTGCTAGGTGGCGCAGCAACACGATTTGTGTGCTTCGTCAAATCTGAGATGTTATCAGCCGGGCTGCCTAATTCCTATTCATTTTGATGTTGAATATAAATTTTTAAATCCATCACTTGTGAAAAATTTGATATTTTCTTTCACGCAATGAAAATATGATACTTTTTACGGCGAATGGTTATCGACTCGTCGTTTTATTGAAGATTTCAATAATCATTCGTCAAGTTTCTAAATAATGATTTGTGTTCGTGATGATGATTGAAATCACTCAAAGTTGATAATAATGATGTCATTGACCGCAGAAAGAAAAATTAAATCCAACTGGAATCAGATATTCATACCGATGTGTAGAAAGGTTGTTGTTCCAGCAATTTTCTTCTAAAATAGTTATTGTTGTTGAAAAAAAAAATTACGGACAAACAATGAAAATATAATGAATCCATTTTTTTAGCTTTATTAAATTCATCACAAGTTTGCAATTTACTGTAATACATGACGCTTGTACGGGTACATTACTTTCATCCTTGAAAAACATTCTTTACTCGGCTTTGGTAATTGTTTACTTACTCTTAACTCAGAGTATCCTATCTATGGAGTATTCCATTTTTTAGTGTTCCGTACAGATAGATGGTCGTAAGATGGTCGGGATTCTGAATAAACGAACATAATTATATCAAAAGAGGTTTATTCAATGACAAATTACAAATAATAACAGATACGTCTGTCCGCTTCAAACGATAAATAACTACTGGCTAACTGCTAGGTAACGATGAAACAACAGAGTGTCTCATAGCCAGGTAGATCTAGATCTCTTACAGTATTATCAATAAAAGACTCACTCGAATTCAGATTTCGAGTATAAAATTTATAAAGTTTACGAAAGTTAGCTGGAATCAAATTCCAAACATATAATTGATTCAATTGGAAATGAAATAATGAGCGATAGCACCAATCATCAAAACCTTACATTATTCATTGCAATGTACCTGCTTTATACTTAGATAGTATCATTGATATAATATTGTCGATGCATAAAAAACTTGGCACTTGTATGCGCTGCAAGAAATGTTCAACGAAACCGAAAAGATGTGAAATAGATCATACAGTTTACATTATGCAAGCTCGAATCGTAAAAATAAATATGCGACAATTATAGTTTTGCCATCCCAAAAGATTATAAAATAAGATGATAAAGTTCGATTATTATATCATAGATTATAAGATTATTTTTGAAAGCGTACACAGAGGACGACTTTTGGTTGCCACTTCTCACAGATTTCTAAATCAAAGCGGCATAAAAAAATACCATCTGACATTGTCAGGGTGATTTAGAATTCGTGACGAGTATTTCATAGAATGAATCGGACCAGTACAGCTTGATTCAAAAAATTGTACATGCCACAAAAATTATTTATATTGTAACGTGGTAGCGTGCTACGCGTTACGGGCCTCCTATACGCCACGGAAGGGATTCAAACACCCCGCGCGACCCTGGCTACCGCGACTAGATTTAAGGTACCGCTAGCGCCACGGAGTTCACTGGAGCGACGAAACCCCTCCCCTGTCCCCCGCTCCGCTTGCCTAGAAGCGCGTAGAAGAAGAAGAGCCGAGCCATCTTGCCTACGGAGAGTGAGAAGGGCTTCCATCTTGGATTTTCGTTGAGCGTGTCAAGCACCTGTTGCATCGAGCCGTGAAATATCCAATTTCGAGCCGTGAAAACGAATCAAATTGTGGATTCGTGTAGAGTCAAAGTGACCCCAAAACCCCCGGTAACCTGCCTAGTACAAAAAAGAACCCGGTGAACACTCCAGTGGACCGTGAGCTGCTGTTAACCCTAGTTCCGTTCCGCCGGCCTGCATCGCCCGACCGACCGGTACCCGGGTTACCCACGTGCGTGCCCAGTGACCGCGTCCCTGTGCCACAATCTCTTCCCGAGGACCCCAGGATCAAGGTAGGACCGTTTTCTCCAGTATCTCCCCCGCCTCGCCCCGATATAATTTTGTCTAGGTTACGGGGACGACTGCTGAGGCCGCCGGACCGGACGAGAGCCCGTCGCCGACCCCTGGGAAGTACCTTCCCCCCGTATTCAGTCTTTTCTTTAACCTGCTTGTGTGCCCTACCCCCCCCCTTTGGCTGCTGTGCATTTTCTCTCATTTGGATTCTTTGATAGCCCTCGTTCACCCCCCCCCGTGCTTATCCCGCGCGCCGAAGGACGTGAGTCGAGCCAATCCCTCGCCAGTAACCGCCGTCCCTGTTGCGACGGGCGAGTTACGTACTGTGCGCGAGACGGACGCTCCCCCACCCGTCCCCCGCGCGCCTATATCGCTGAGTTGTTGCGTTTCTTACCTCATCCCCTACCCCTCCCCGCGCTTTCCCCTCCGACTTGGATTTCTGACTCTTCTAGTCATACCAACGCAGATCTCTGAGATCGTAACCTTGCCTCGCTGAGCTGATAGCGCTGTCTACGTTTTGGCCCTGATTCATTCTTATTCTCTCCCGGTGGACCGTTTCTGAGCCTGAGACCGGATAATGTATTTTGTACGTCGCCTCGAATAAACTCGTCATTTATTGTTCACCAACGTCTCTGGACTTGCTTTCCCGACCCCCCGTTCCCCTCTACCGTCCCCCTACTGAGCCTAGTTCCCTTCCCGCCCCTGTTCCCCATCCCGGACCCTGCACTTACGTGCCGAGTGGCTGGACGTTAGCAGCCTGGCGCCCAACATATTTGTTATTTTCGAGTTTCTTTCCCTTCTAGTCACGTAAGGCGTTCTTTTGCTGTCCGTGCCGACCAGGGTGACTCCAAAACACCCTGGGGAGTACGTCACAATATCTCAACAAAGTTCATTAGTTCACATTTTTAAAAAGCACTTGCAATGTTTCAGGCACATGGTTCATCCGATTATATCTCTCGGCGCCTCATTTTCTTCGAAGAGAAATTATTCATTGTGTGAACGAGGGAAATTAGGAATACAAAAATCCTGTGATAAGTTATAGTCAGTTATCGAAATTTAGCGGAAATCTGGTCAGTTTTTTCGCACATAACTTGGTCGAAACATTTTTTTCCCTGAATTTCCCTCGTTCACACAATGAGAAATTGCTCTCCAAACAAATGAGACATCGAGAGACATCATCGCATCAACTTTATGCCCCAAACCATATGGCGAGTAATTTTTGAAGAAGTGACATTTTTTATGTGTAATCAAGTTTGGTTGAGATATTCATGATTTTTGGAGTCTGTAGAATTCTTTGGATCAAGCTGTATTGGTCCCCTCAAAAACTTATTCTTTGCGTTTTCGTTTCCTTTTTTGTTTTCTCAATCATCCTACTGGGATATAAATTTTGAAAAAAGGGATTTAAGAATATGAATAATTACTAAGCAAAGTCTGATCCCGATTTTGATACGAATTAACCGTGTAAAATACTCGAAACAAATTCCGAACGACCGTATATGAGATACACGACGTTGCTTGGGCTAATGAAGGAAATAGAATCAGAGGATCAAATGCTTTCGAAAGGTGTCCAATAGTTGCAAGTGGTACGCAATCAAGTTGAAACTCCATAGTTTCAACATAAATAGAATTTCAAATGAAAATCTATTCAAGTGGTAAATCTAGTCCTCTTCTTGATCCCGCTTGTCTTCTTTTTCTCCAGTATGTCATGGTGTTTCTTGCGCTGTGGTCGCGGGTGTTGCAACTTTCGACGCTCTTTTCTTCTTAGGTGTTTTCATCAGACATCCCGTGCCTGTTTCAACACGCAGCAAGGAATCATCAGGGTCGTCCATGACCCTATCGCGCCGGAGACTGATGGATATACTTGTGAGAGTGCATCGATGAAAGCTATAGTTGTGTTACACTATAAGTGTCATCTGTAAAGTGAAATATGTGAAGTGAGAACGAGTTATCAAGACATTCGTCTGTACTATTTTTAGTGAAATCAAGTAAGTATTCGTAACATAATCATTATGAATGAGAGTGTTTCCATTGAATCCGTAAGTATCCGTAACATAATCATTATGAATGAGAGTGTTTCCATTGAATCGAGTGAACTGAGAAAAAAGACCAACATTTTTCATATTAGATGTTTCAACGTATCTACCCATCTGAAGGAACATAGCTTATTTCAAATTGATTGGGATCTCAGCAGTTCTGTGTAGCAGAGCTCTCCCGTAACGGACTTCGGAAGTAAGGGAACTTGGGTGAATCACATACAAGACACTGGCGTATAGTAGCACTCCACTTTATTATTTAGTTATATTGACGGACGTAGTATACAAGAATTTCGTGTGGTATGATCTTGATTGACAATTATGTAAAAGTAAATTCTTCCGGTCAACCGATCGACGTGTACCCTTTTCAACTTCTGTTCGGAGACTGACGATTCGCCGAGATTCGGCTACTTTCGGATCGTGGAAGACATCGTAAAGTCTCACGCGCGAGTTTGAATTCAAATTCAACCCGAATCTCCAACAGATCGCCCGCCTCGTGTCGACCAATCGGCACGAAAGTTGGACTTAAGCTAAATTAAGTTAAATACAGAAAGGAGTGCAAGTATTCACTAGCTAAATAGACTAGTGACTATGTGAAGGAGGGATTCAGGTGCAAATTTCCTTGATTGACAGCCATACCTTCTTCAATTAGATAAGTTGCAAGTGCAATACAGTGCTGACTAAAAATACTTCATAGACTAAACAGATTACAAATAATATAATAAATTACCATTTAACTAACAAGAACAATCCCAAGTGAGAATGGGATCAATCAGATTTACTGTTCGACTTCGTAAACGGGTAGCTTGCAGAGCTGGGTTATAGGACGTTTGTATGACGAGTGAGCAGTCTTGATCGTTACAACGCGGACTAGCTGATCACTCCCTGTGTGACACTCTGTCACTCGACCCAATTCCCACTTGGAAGGAGGCAACGTATTGTTCTTTATAAGGACAAGATCCCCTAATTTCAAATTAGTTTTTCGAACTTGCCATTTGTAACGTTGCTGTAAGGAGTTTAAATAGTCTGTCTGCCAGACTCGCCAAAATTGCTCAAATTTTCTATGCATAGACTGCCATCTAGACAGGCGATTCTCCTGCACATCCAATAGCGAAGGAGCTGGAACACCTTTCAAAGGCCTCCCGACCAGGAAGTGGCCTGGAGTTAATGCGTCAAACGACTCGGGGTCGTCGCGTAAGGGTGCGATTGGACGCGAATTCAAGCAGGATTCGATTTTGCAAAGCAGGGTGTTTAGCTCCTCCGCAGTTGGAGTAGCATTTTTCAGTATTCTACGTAGATGATGCTTAACGCTCTTCACTCCCGCCTCCCATAATCCACCGAAGTGGGGGGCTGCAGGAGGAATGAAATGCCAAGAAGTCCCATCATTGGCCAATTTCGATCTTAACTCTTCGGAGTTGGTGCTTTGTCTAAACATAATGTGCAACTCTTTCTCCGCACCCTGAAAATTCGTACCATTATCACTATACATATGCGATGGAACTCCTCGCCTCGCGGAGAACCGTTCAAACGCGGCCAAAAATGCTGCTGTGGAATAGTCATTCACTAATTCCACGTGTATCGCGCGAGTGCTAAGACAAATAAATAAGGCAATATAAGCTTTATGCGACCTGTGTCCCCTGCCGGGCGTCGTTCTGACCGAAAGTGGACCGGCGTAGTCCACACCCGAATGCGAAAACGGCGGTGATGGCGTAACTCTCACTGTAGGTAAGTCAGCGAGTAGTTGTTGACCGGTTTGTTGCCTAAAGCGAGTACATGTAACGCAGAGACGCACGCAAGCCTTTACCTGACTACGCGCTTCAAAAATCCAGTAGCGCTCGCGCAGCACTCTGAGAGTGAGCTGCACCCCACCATGCAGAGTATTTATATGCGTCTGAGCAATGATTAAGTCGGAGATTCGATGTCTTGGTAGTACTACCGGATGTATTCTATCCGCGTGAAGAGAAGACCGGTGCAGTCGCCCGCCAAGCCGAACGATACCGGACTCGTCAAGGTAGAAATCCAGTTGGACTAGCGGGCTTTTTCGATCTAGAGGCCTTTTGTTAAGTAATGCAATCATTTCCTTTGGAAAGGTTTCGCGCTGCACTATTTTCACCCATTGAAGCATGGCTTGTTTGACTTCAGCCGCATCCAAATACTCTGTGGCAATACTATCATGGTATTCAGCACTTAATCTATCAATATCATATCCCAAGCGAATTCTCAATTTGTAGACGAAGCGCAGTATGTATGCGGTGATACGGAGTAATTTAGCCCACGACGAATATCGATCTATCAATTCCCAAGGGTTAGGCTCAGCGGCGTGATGAGCCGCCTTTGACTTTAGTTCCAAATCAGTAGACGCCTCGAGGCCGAATTTTTGCTCTGGCCAAGCCTCGTCAGATTGTTTCAGCCACGCTGGACCCAGGAACCAAAGGGACGAGGCTACGAAGTCAGCGGGGTTTACGCCTCGAGAGGCACAATCGGCCGGATTTTCCGCAGTAGGAACGTGTTTCCACGTTGCGTTGGGAAGTCGCGTGTGTATATCAGATACCCGATTAGCCACGAATGTCTTCCAATTAGAAGGAGACTTGCGGATCCAACCGAGGGTTACTGTGGAGTCTGTCCAACAGAACAGGGGGCTGAATGCAGACCCATCGTATCCTGGACGAATTTCATTAACCGCGTGAGTAAAACGGCTCCACAGAGTTCAAGCCTTGGGACGCTTATAGTTTTGATTGGTGCGACCTTTGATTTGGCCATTAATAACGTAACTTGAGAGGTCCCGGCCTCTGAAATAATCCGAAGATATACCACTGCGGCGTAGGCTAGAGTGGACGCATCGGAGAATCCGTGTAATTCGCATAGCAGATTGGAACTATTTCGGCCGTTCCAGCGCGGAACTCTCAGCTGCTCGAGTTGTGGTAGTTGTGTATAGAACTCTAACCAATTATTATGAATCTCAGGAGGGACTGCGTCGTCCCAACCCGAGTGCGTAGTCCAGATTTTCGCTACAATAACAACCGGTGTGACCCAACCAAGGGGGTCGAAGATTTTTGATATAGCGGAGAGAATCCCTCGCTTAGTCCACGAGTCTACTGTTGAAAGGGCGATTTTTATCCGAAAGGAATCATCGGCTGGGGTCCAAAGGACTCCGAGTATTTTGAGACCGACTTCAGTATTTGGGAATTCCATCGTTAGACCGTGGTTTTTGTGCGGAATGCCTTCTAGCAAGCAAGCGTCACTACTGGCCCACTTGCGTAAGGGGAAGCCAGCAGCAGCGAACATCCCAGTCACTTGATTTCGTTTCTCTACTGCCTCTTCTATGGTATCACCACCAAACATCGCGTCATCGACGTAAACGCTATTGTTGACAATAGGTACAGCCAAGGGGTACCGGTGTCCCTCGTCTATTGCCAATTGCCGGAGCGCTCTTATAGCGAGATACGGCGCGGCCCTCATACCGTACGTTACGGTATCGAGCTCGTACGTTTCGACTCTATTCGTTACCGAGGAACGCCAGAATATGCACTGGTATTTACGATCACGGGGATCCACTAAGATTTGGCGAAACATTTTTTCTATGTCGGCCGTGTAGGCGTAGCGATAGCAACACCAATTTAAAATGATAGCGGATAGATCCGACTGCAATTTGGGACCGGCATGCATGTACTCGTTCAGGGACCTACCGTTACTAGTAGGCGCCGACGCGTTAAAATCTACGCGAACGCGCGAGGTTGAACTGTCCTTAAGGACCGGGTGATGTGGCAGATAAACACGAGGATTAATTGTGAAGTTAGAGTCATCAACGAAGTGCATATGACCGAGGCTCTCATACTGGTTTAAGAAGTCGCTGTACTTGCCCTTTAGCTCCGGGTTAGTTTGTAGTTTTTTCTCTAATCGAGAGAACGACGCAAACGCGATCTGTTTAGAGTCGCCAATGTCATTCGGTGAATATTTGAAGGGGATACGTACGATGTATCTGCCCCTATTGAGATCTGAGGGATCGTCGACCCGCGAGTGGGTAGTGCTGAAGTGAGCTTCGCATGCTTTTTCATCGTCGCTGAAGTGGGTGACTTGAGGGCACTCCTCGAGTTCCCAGAACTCTCTCAATGTAACGTTTAGATCGCAATTGGTTTCGCAATGATGCACATGCAAGTTTGTAACACTGTGGGTGATACTAATAGGACCGGAGATGACCCAACCGAATATAGTGAATTGAGCCGTCGGCGTACCAGGAGGTCCGCCTCGCAACCCGTCCCTGAGTATGGAACCATAATAGTCGGCCCCAATGAGCAAATCGATAGTATTCGAATTTGGTGTACAGCCTTTGGACAGGTTAAGCCCTCTCAAGTGCTCGAATCGTTCGGGTTGCGTTAACTGTCGAGGCGTATACGACGTTATCCTTTTAAGAACGAGCGCGCGTACAGGGATCTCAGGTCCGTGGCGATTGCACGGAGAAATACCGAAGGCTACAGCATTTCTGACGGCATTTGTAGGAACTCCTCCTAATCCGGAAATAGTTGCAAATGTGCGTTCACGAGATAATCGTTACGTTTGTGCGATAGACTCAGACACAAATGTGCTTTCAGAACCTTGATCGAGCAAGGCGTGCACATCTATGAATTGACCTGTAGGAGCTCTTATCCGAACGCATACCGTTGCAAGTAAGATCGTTGCATTAGATCTCGTAGTAGGGTTGATTAGATGTGAATTAATTTGAAAAGTCGGAGCGTTAGGCTGCAAATTGGAAATAGGAACGCTCGACTGATTGGAAGAAGCTGCATTAGGAGCTGTAGAATCCCTTGGCGTGGTATGCGTTTGGCTCGAGTTCGGATACCTGTGCAGAAGGGTATGATGCCGCCTATGGCATTTTTTACATCTGAATTCACTACGACAATCAGGTACGGCATGTCCTTTGGTTAAGCAGTTCTTACGCTGAGCGACAGCCAAATCTCTAAAGTTTTGACATTGGAACAATGGATGATTAGCCTGACACATTAGGCAATTAGTATTTGTCGCGGTGTAATGAGACTTTACTGTCTTAGTATTAGGTTGGCCTGGCTTATTTTTCGAACTAGCTTCGGATGGTTTGGGAGAGAGACCATCAACTTCGAGTGACCTTATTTTAGTCTGTAAGAATTTATTGAAACTTGCATACGTAGGGTTCTCCGTCTCTTCTCCCAATGTCATCTCCCACTGCGATCGAGTAGTTTTATCCATACGTTGAACAAGGAAGTAAACTATCCACGAATCCCAACTGCTAACTGGAAACTTCAGTGCGTCTAGAGCTGAACGCATTTCGGTCGTAACATCACGTAGGGCTTTTAGCCCTGTAAGAGGGTCTGAACTGACCGCGGACAGGTTGAAAAACTCGTGAAATTGAGCATTGGCAATAGCTCGTTTATTATTATATCTTTCTCTTATCGCCTTCCAGGCAGAAGCGTAATTTGCATCAGTAATTTGTACGTTTTTTACCATACGGGCAGCTTCGCCTGTTAAACTATTCTCAAGGTAATAAAGTTTCTGAACATTTGAAAGCGTGCTATTCGACGCGACCGAATGAGTAAACAAATCGTGGAAACTTTGCCAATCAGCAAAGTCTCCTGAAAACGTCGGAATTTGAATCTTGGGTAGATTTTGTGTAAGATCCGCGCTACTTATCGCTTGCGACACTGATGCTGTTGATGAACCTGCACCTCCCGATGCTACGTTGTCCGTTCCTGAAGAAGTCCGGCCAAGGCGCTCGTTAATATAGTCCAGGGTGTCCAGGTAAGCGTCTTCCGTCACCCCAAAGACGTTATCGGTGAGATACGAGGATTGCCGTTCATCATCGTCGGCATATTCCTCTATCAAGGCATGGTTTTGCCTGAAGTTGTGCCAATCGTGATTGATAACTTTTAATCGACCACTGAGGACAGCTCATGTTAAATTGGCTTGTCCTTTCTTCTTTAGGTTATCGATAGTATTATTCAACGACTTGCTCAGCACCTTTTGTTGTTGTATAAGGTTGCCAACGTCGATCTCGTCCGACATTTTACTACAGTTTGTGGATGTGCAGTTGACGATTGTTTGAGCACAACCGTCCAGTTTGGAGCACCACTGCAAATTTTGAGTGTCACTGAGACATTGAATATTCACTCCAACACGTACGTATAGTGTTTCATCGCTAGGTAATACACGACAATAGAACGACCGGTATTGTGGATTTGGCGTTTCTTCTATGCTAGAAGAAATGTAAACGCGCGTGCGATGTTATTCGCAGTACGGAGTCTCGTGAGGATGTGTGGGTGTAGGACACCTGTAGAAATTAGGCACCTACGACGGGCTGAGTTAGCTACTCAGCGTAATGCACCAAACTATAGATATGCACTGTCCAGTCTTTCACGTCATTCACAAGGATGCACGAGTGGTACGTTCAGTCTATCCCTAGCTTCCAGTATCCGGCTCGAAGGACCAATGATTGGGATCTCAGCAGTTCTGTGTAGCAGAGCTCTCCCGTAACGGACTTCGGAAGTAAGGGAACTTGGGTGAATCACATACAAGACACTGGCGTATAGTAGCACTCCACTTTATTATTTAGTTATATTGACGGACGTAGTATACAAGAATTTCGTGTGGTATGATCTTGATTGACAATTATGTAAAAGTAAATTCTTCCGGTCAACCGATCGACGTGTACCCTTTTCAACTTCTGTTCGGAGACTGACGATTCGCCGAGATTCGGCTACTTTCGGATCGTGGAAGACATCGTAAAGTCTCACGCGCGAGTTTGAATTCAAATTCAACCCGAATCTCCAACACAAATTTACAACATTTATCGTCAGTAGTCATCCATAGGCACCTTACACCAACACGTTACAACGGCTAAGAATCGAAAAATTGTTCATGAGTTGCTATTTCAGCTGAATCTACCTGTGTGTGTGTTTTCGTTTTTTATAATCTTGAATACGTCTTGAACGCTACGCTCTAAATCATCAATCTCTTCGGTTAGTAAATCAACAACACTTTTACAAACATGACGTACCTATTGGTAAACTCAGGCTCTATTTACATTCTTTAGAGCTGGTCAATATTCGGCAAAGTCACTCATGATTACCATTTTGTCACCGGGATCTATCCCTTGCTTTGATGCATGTATCAATGACTCGTGTCCATGTATTGATCACTAATCATTCATTTTTCACTAGGGTGACTTCTACTTTTCAATAACAACGGCAAATCGCTACTGAAACGTTGAACAAGCTAGTGTTCGTTTTTTTTTTTTAGTTACCTGACTCGACTCGAATGAAACAATTTTCAAATCACAGTTATTGTCAAGAACGATGGTGTTTACGTTGAACGTATAGTTCTTGCCAGGTGTAGCGTTGGCTGGAGATTCGTTTTTTTTTATCTGTTGCTGGGAACACTGTACTAACTGGAGTAAGGCAATAGCTCCGAAGTCTGCCCACACTATCCATGTGAGTTGCGTCGCTCCGTGATTTGTATCATGGCGAACACGTACATGGCGAAGCTGATTTTGGAGATCTGGAAAACATGAAAATAAATAAATTCATGCATAATGATGACCTGATTCTGTCGAGCAGAGCGACTCATACTTTGACTTCGTGTGTGAATAGAGCGCGATAAGACACGTAAAAAATGAACAACAGCAAACCTTCGACCCGGAGCATCATTTGTTTCTGCAATCACCCTGGTAAGTCGTGATTCCCAATTCTTTCCAGGAAATAGAGGTCGGGTGTATTCAGGTTACAGACTCAGCGAGGCGTTTCTTTTGGCCAAGATACAGATCCAATGTAACGAGCAGTTCAGTGTCACAGGCACTTCGTTCCTACATTGACAATTAACGAAGAAACAAATATTTCACAACAACAAATTATTCATGGTTTTGCTCCACAACGTGTGCAGAATATGAAATTATTTGTAAGGCATTGCGTCGAAAAAAGGTTCCATACACTTAACCCTTCACAGTTACATTATCTGAGAATTTCGCAGCCGTCACACTGCGTGGATTCCACCCAGTCAGTTAAAAAAAAAATTATTGTGAGCAAACTATCACTCCGAAGTATTTTAAAAAAGTACAGAACATGCTTTGAACCTTCTAAATCATATACGAAGAATTGACGTTTAGGAAAAAAATTGCGACTTGAAATTAGAAATTCATGAAGAGGTAAAAATGAGGGAAAAAAAAACACGTTTTTGCTTGAAAAAAAATCATGACTTTGTTGATTTTTCATATTTCCGACTAAAATTTGAAGGAAGTCTCGTTGGAAGCAAGGGACTATTGGATATTTACGCCCAAAGTCGAACGATGGGTTGATTTCACCTAGTGTGACTGTTGAAGGGTTAACCTAACCTCAAAGTTCATGTATACGACTCCGAGAGCTATTCTACTTCACTCAACATTTTTATGATCTCGTATGACTCCACAGTATTCAATCATCTAATTGTAAGATTAGTGCAGGAGCGACTTGGATGGCTCATTGAAAGATGCAACGAAATATAATCAATTTTTTTTTTTTTTTTACCAACAGTTATCGGCAATACGCCATGTACCAAATACATTCTATTTTGGCTAAAGCTGGGTAAAGCTGTGGTTCTTTCTCACTTGATAAGAGTAAAAATATCATCAATTATATTGTTTAATTACCTTACGATAGTCACGTACGCCCACGTTGCGATGATGCTTATCACGCTTCACGGTCAACCCTAACCAACAAATTTTGGTCGCATAGCAGGCGGCAACGCTCGTCATACGCTGTGACATTTGTTATGCGCGGGAACGATTCGAACGGCTTTCAGTGGTTGGATTAAGAGATACGTATGCAAACATTACTATCGTCTACAGATTATTTTTATTCGGGATACGGATACTGGAAATTCGGATTCTCTTCAAATTGATTCCACATTTACTACGTTTAAAGGAAGTGGCACGAGGCAATTCGCCTTGATGTCCGAGATCGTGACGTAGTACGTATACGAGTTCACTCACTGCGACGACTCAAGCCACATTCAGTTTTATTATTAAAAAAATAGTCAGATAATGGAAAAGCTTTGAATATCGCATTTTTTGGCATTTTTGAATACTGAGCGAAGATCAAAGAAGGGAATCTCTTCGGGAGTGATTCATATTTCATCGATTGATTGAAATGTATAATAACAATTCCAAGTGGGGTGTGAAGAAAAAAACGGGTTATATACATATATTACGTTTTTATATTATATATTTATTTTTTTTATTATAGAATTTATTTTATTATAGATTTTATTTAGAATCATCGATTGATTGAAATGTATAATAACAATTCCAAGTGGGGTGTGAAGAAAAAAACGGGTTATATACATATATTACGTTTTTATATTATATATTTATTTTTTTTATTATAGAATTTATTTTATTATAGATTTTATTTAGAACTAGAGAACTTGCGCGCTTCGCGCGCTCTTTAGATTATTGAATATAATTTTTTTTTTCTTTTTTCATATCATTATTTGTTGTCCGTGGTGAACCTGCAAATGTAGATGGAAAAATTGTCACTTCTCCCACTTTGGATTGTAAATCACGTGATACGCTTCCTGAGTAATCTATTAATCTACGAATGATTCAGAACGTCATGTTGTTATATGATCTTCACAAAATTTTAATCGTTCTTGTTGTTTTTTAACATAGTTGTCTACAGTGCACTGCTGAAATAATCGTCGACCTAATATAAACACATCTATTTCATTCTCACGAATAGCTAATCACCCTAATCTACATTTCATATATGCATCTCTGCTCACGCGTTTATTTTGATTCGCGAGTCTAGTCATACGGAGCAAATTAGGGTGCTAATTTTGTGTTCCACACGCATAAAATCATGGATGAATCCAAGGTTCAACGTTTGGATCTAATGAGTTTACTTTTTTTCAACATTTTACTATTCTTATTCCTGTTGGCAACAAAGGATTCAGGTATTTCTCCGTCATGTGAAGCATAAAAAATAGTCGCTACTTCATCACATATCTGAGGATTGAAACGCCGCTGGTTTCACTGTGACTTTCATGTAACATAAATGTACTTCGGGTGCAGTTTCATGATCTGAATTGAATTGCTGTTGGTTTTGTATATCTTGTCCCATCATTTGGTATGATTAGACAAAAATATTGTTGTCTCACATCAATTTGTCAAATGAATACATGATTTCTGCACCAAGATCTGGACTCTTGATCAAGCGATAATTCAAAGCTCCCTGTGAGTCAGTTAAGTAATAAAAAGCTGTCCATAACTCGCAATTCAATCTACAATAGGATTTTACGCTGTATTTATTTGATAATATATCAGCCCCTGAATTAAAAAATAATATGGGCCTGGTCGTTGTCTCTACAAGTTCACTAAATTAGCGTTTAGGGGTGCAAAAGATAATGAGTTATTGTAGAATCGAATACGTTCGAAGAAATTATTGGATTTAGAATTATTACCTTTGACAAATTTTCGCAATTCGTGCAAGCTTGGTAGATTTTCGAGACGGACTGCTCAATACGCACAACGGCCTACAAACGATTGTTTGTTACATACTTTTTCTCTCTCAAAATGTTCAGCACCACCTCTGAGACACAGAACATTCATTAGCTATGCATAATGTTGAACATTCGAATAAATTTTTGTTTTCTTTAATGGGAATTGGTAATAAGTGTCCCAATTTACCAGTTTTTTTTTATACTGTTTCCCTCTGCTTTGTTCTGAAAATCGTAAATTAGTTTGATGATACGTCCCTCTTATGATGGTGATTTTCATATCACTCAATACTAACATTATTTCGTGTGTCAGCCTGTGCCTTTGATGTCTGGTAGTATTTTTGTTGACATTCCTTACGTTTTTCAACTTTTAGTAATGCCAGGACGTCTTCTTTGCTCTGTCCAGCGTTCAATTAATTTTTTATCCAACCATAAAAGACACTAAATCGTCGTCATACTAATCATCATCATGAACATGATATTCATTATTGACTGATCTTACTCAAAAATATTTTTGCTTGCACCTAACCATAATCATCATCATCAACATGATATTCATTATTGACTGATCTTACCCAAAAATATTTTTGCTTGCACCTAACCATAAAAGATACCAATATTTTGTGTGGAAACTTCATTTCACTTTTCCATCTGACAGAACAAAAGACACAGGAAAAATTCAGACTTCACACCACACGAAGAAGAACGGGCTCAGCCAATCAAAATCAGAATAAATTATCTTACATGAAATCAGCAGATTAACCGCAACAACTATCGCAAAACGATAAATTGTCATCAACTTTTTATAAGAGGGATTATATACATTCAATTTCGTATAATTTATTTGAGACGAAATCAAGATTGAATAGCATATCATTTTTTACAATCGTATCTGATGGCAACGGGCCGAGGAAACAGGTCGTACCTCAGCAGGTCGTCCAGAATGGAGGTAATTTTGAAAATGCTACAATACTAGTATACAGGGTGTTTATGTTAACTCTGGCCATACTTCTCGGGTATGTAGGGGCTACCTAGACAAGCATTTTGAGGTAAGACACCCATGATCAAAAACTCATCCTAACGGCTGTGGAGGGCTTTGAAAGATTTGATACCGCACGAAAGTAATTACATCTGATTTATTACACTACAAGCAAGCGCGCGGTACGATATCCTTCAAAGCCCTCCACCGCCTTTTATTAGGATGAGTTTCCGACCGTTATCACTCTCTGTACTGGACTGCCCAACCAGATATTTCTGAGTCAAGTTTGCGGTAAACTTGGGTAGTATGATGGATAAGGCAGTGGAGATGGTGTTTGCCCATTCAAAAAAAGAGTCATCACCGGTGCCGGTGCATCACTAGTATTCTTCCGCAGGTACGGAGACACATTTGGCGTGGGATACAGTGGCAAATGTTCTAGCAGGGGCTGATGCAGTTCACTCTTTTCCTCCGTCTCCGCCAACACCTTTTCTTCCTCGGAATTTTTCAATCTGCTGCACAAACATACAATCCAATGCAATATTAATATTCAATTTATCATATCCAGTGCATCTATTCATGGATTATGAACATTTTCACAGTAGTATGCATTCTTTTTTGGTCCATAATATTATGCTAGAAGAATACTGAAATTTTCAATAAAATCTATCAGCGTTTATTTTCTTCAACACGGAAGTGACTAGTTGAAAAAGAATTCCTATGTTTGTGTGAACACTGTATTGGTGCGTGTGTCAAAAGCAAATTTCATCTTTCTACGGTGAAAATCTGAGCTCAAGAAACCTCTCGCAAGTTACTGTTACTTTGATTGGTTACTGTACATTTTCAATCTCGTTCAAGTTTTTCAACTAATTTGTAAAATATTGCCATGCCGCACTTTTAGGTACGTAAGCAATGGCCTAAATATAGTGATACAATACATAGTCTAATGAGAATGGAATTCCTTCGACACTGAAAGATTGATAATAAGTAAGTGTCACATAATATTGAATATCCGTCACAGTAAGAAATCTGGTTATATGCTCATCCATCGACTCGTGTACATTACTCCCTGGGAAGCTTTTATTTCGTTGGCGCCAAATCCTCCGCGCCATCCTTGCAATGCACCGGTGGCAGTACCAGATGCGTAGTCAAAGGTATCGGCAAGCTAGCAAACCATATCGCTAGAGTCGCGGGTACGAGCAGTCCAAGAAGCAGTACCACCCAAGGCGCAGTCAGCTCTGCTAATCGATTCTGGTCAGCCCTTGGATTCTCTGTAGGTATCGCGTATACCTATGAGCAGATGCGTGCTCAACCTTGAAGAATCACGCGATGCGCTACGTTGTACTGCATGTAACATAAAAGCAAATTAGTAACATGTGGACAATTCTCGTTGAAGCGTTTCGGGTACACATTAGGAAATGACAAAAATTCAATTTGTGCAAATTTCTGAAAATTCTAAACATATGTTCATGCAACTGGTCTTCATCTCACTCCGTCACAGATCTCGGCCGAATCTCTTGATTAATATCTGACCAGTGGCCATAAACCTCATCCTAATGGTCGAATTCATAATGAACGTAAGAGTTGTAAAAAAAAGCACGCCGACAAAAAGCTTGCCATATTTCCGGTCTGAATTTCGACCAATTTGTCAACCAGACTGTGTCCGAAATAAGAGATTCATCATCGGCGAGACATGTTTGGTCAATATTCATGGCATACTCCTGTACACTCTACATTTCGAGTCCTCGGTCACAAGTTTTTGTAGTGCTTCCGCCACACAGGTGGATTGTTTATGTGTAGCCATAATTTTTGTTTTGTTCAGAAAAATCTGAAAAGAATTCATGGATACTCCCTAGCGCTGCTACTACGTGGTCCAATTCTCCTTAGAATGGAATATGGAGACGAGTCAGGTGCTCCGTCTCCAAGTTCCCTAGATGTTTGAGCGAGACATTTCTACTGGGTCTTGAACAACCCACCTGTGTGACAGAAGGTCAACACCGGTAGATAATTACTGGTGTGTTGAGGATAATTCAGAGAAACTTTTTTTGGTGAACCTTTGTCATTATTTTATATAAGTATAAATCTAGTAATCGACGCAAGAGAAGCACAAACTGCACGACACTTCGATAGTACGATCGAGAAAAGAGTAAACAACGAATTCGAGAAGCTAGGAGGTTATGTTCGTAAGATGATAGGGAATGAAACAATTGTGAAATGGGGACCTCGTGCACGACGTAGATGCTATATTTGGAACTGGTACACACTCATGATAAAGCGACATTAGAAAAAGGAATAATAGATAAACTTTTTTTTTCCAAAGAATCCATGTGACTTTCGTTCTTTCCAAAGAACGAAAGTCACATCAGAATTGTTATTCGGTGAGTTGGTGGTGAGTCTGCAATAGAGTACCAGCGCGGCGACGCAACGCGTACTCTCTGACGTCACCCACAAAAATTTTACGGGTGACGTCAGTACCCCATTGTAGACCCACCAGGATACCGGAACACGGCCCGTTTACCGACCGCACTAATCTCACGCGCGGATCTCAGGGCGACCGATGTTTGTTGCCCTGGTAGTATGGTCTATGCCCATATAGGGAGCCATGGAGGGGGCCTGATGTATCACATCAGGCAAGTGCGAGACGCTCGTGGATCGGACTGACACGAGAGCGAGAGTATACATCCCCTCCCTGTTGCTCACCGTGGTCGCTACAAACGCCTTTGTAGCGCCTTGAACTTGGGCTCGTGAACATGTTGGAGCGTGCATCTCCACTGACACCACACCGTAGCTGGCCAGGCGCTTAGAGCCGCGGTATGGCGTAGGCCGGACAATTAGATTAAAAAAAAAAAAAATGATGCGATTGTGGAAGAAAATGGATTATCCGCAAAGTCGAATAAGAAGTGCGGTTACACCTTTTTCATGATTTGAAAAGTGGAAAATTTAATCGAAAAAATCGGCGAACATTAAAATCGTTCGTAATGCTACGATTTCTATTCAGATCCTTGTCTTGCCAATTTTTTCCGAAAAGTTTGTTGCAAACATTACAGGCAATTGAATTCCAGCGTTTTCCTAGTGACCTAATTATTTAATTTTTTTTTTTTTTGCAAACTCCCGATGTATAGAATGAAAAAAATACATGCAAAATCCCAATTCATTAATTTCTAACTGCCCTTGAAAAAATTGCGACGAACGCAAAATATATACATATTTTTTTAAATCCCGATAAAAAAAAAGGAATAAAAGCCAAAGCAGCACAATTGAGGTGGAACTGTCCAGATATGCTCCAAGATTTCATTGTTTCATTCCCCATACGTTATTTTGAGTTTACATCCATCATCACTTCAATTTTTGTTCATGTGCAAAAATGATCAAATTTCAACCTCATTATATTTTATCCGTGAACGGGTGATGTGTTGAATATAAAAACTGACAATGCAAAATCCCGATTCCTTCCGCTATCTATTCATATAACTTGCTTGTTACTCTTTGACAGATTCTAGCCACTCCGAAATTACGGTATCTGTTAGAGTATTTGAGAAAAGGAAACGTGAAATATTACAAGTGCATAGTTGAGAGACATACGATTCTTATGAGTGTGAATGTCAACAGATTTTGTATCAGGTATGACCTATGCTCGTATTCTGTACGCGTTTGAACGCATTTGAACCATGAACCATGTCCACGTCGGCGCTTGTCTACAACAAGAGTTGAAGGGAGAAAAGACCGACATTTGTCAGTTTGAAAAACCGCTTTTTCTACATCAATCAAGTCATTGTATAATAAGTTAATGTATTGAAGGCCCACCACACACCCCCATCGGCATTAATATACCGATGGCCCTTCCATTTGATATCCACATTCCTGCGAGAAATACTGACATTTGACAGTTCTCAAAAAAGTGTTCTTCACTTTTATAAATGCATCGAAAATGAATGTATAGGATGGTCCTACCATTCGATATCGACCTCTGCACGAATTATGCTTCAATCACACGCTTTCGCGTCAACTGTATCACAACCTTTTTTGTTGTTTCAACGTAACATAATATTGAATAAACGTAACATTCGAGCTACAAGTATAACGTGCATGTATGACATATTCTCCTCAAAAATTACTATTCAGTTGGGAATGGCAGTAACTCCCTGAGTCGAATTATTCGCGCCATTTTCTGTCTCATGGCGATTGCGTCGCCCACGTGCTTCGGATTACTGGGATCCTGACCCAACGCTAGTGCGGTTGCGAAGGCAGCTGCGTATGCTCCACAGCTCTTACCGTCGGGTTGCCTCGCAACATCTGGGAAAACGATATCATTCATTCGTATCCTTGGATACCTTTTCCGAATGAAATCTATCTCGCTGTCGTGTAGTGCTTTACGCCCAAGACTATCGTACACGAAAAGAGTTGTTTGCTCGATACGCATACAGCACCAATGTTTAAAATCAGGTTTGCCACCGATAATTAGGAGATCATGCTCCGTGTTTGAAGGTTCCACCGCACCTGGGTAAGCGAAACGAAGTACCTCGCCGATATTGTATTCACAAGTTTCGGCAACGATGTCGAGAAAATATTGAATACTTGTATCTTCCAAGTATTCATCGACCTTAAGCACATTTGCAATAACGACTTTGGGATCAATACCTCGGATGATTTCTTCGAGCATCTCCTCATCTATCCGTTCTCGACCATTGTCCACGGCCATGCATGGAATCGGAGATTCCAAGCGTGCGTCGTTGTTTGTACCTGACAAGTCAACGACCGTTTCCGAATCTACTTCCATAGATTCTGACGGAGGCACGCTTGCAGACGCTGCCCGATTTCGTGATAGCTTTCCGGCGTTTTTGGCTTTTTGCTCTTCTTGAGCTCGCAATATGTATTGCGGCTCGCGAATTTTCATATGCCTGTTTTGCCTGCTATCGACGATTTCAGGAAGCATGCACTGCATGTAAAATCTCTCCAATTTCACCTCCATTTGATTCTTCCAGAATTCGTCATCCCGAATCACTTTGACGTGTTTCATCCCAAGCGGAGCCCATAGCGCGAATATACAGTACTCTCGATCAGTAACATGCAACTGACCTTGCACTTGATAAAAATGCTTATGATTTTTATTCATATCTTCGGTACTATTTTTCGCGAAAATATTTCTGTACAAGGGGAACTTTTCGATTGCCTCCTCAGGAGTATAACCGTTTTCTGCTGCTTTCGCCATATACTTGATCTCTACGATTCCGAGCTCGTCATCGATAAGACCGTCCGGCGAAGCACCCAAGAACGCAAAATCTCGATCAATGAATAGTCCACTGAGCGATATTTCGACATCTAATTCTCGCGCCAGTTGCTCTCTCGCCTCGTTTTCGTGTTCTTTTCCGTCAGCTACGTGCGCAACGTCGAGTGCTTTCGGATAACGAATCTCCTTCACTAACCTAGAACACGATGTGAACTCCCTCATTCGGCATATTTCACCGAATTTCGAAGCGGTTAGCATGTCTTTCCGGTACGTGTGCCACATGTCGCAGTCACTTTGGCCCGCGGTCGCGCGTTCGATATCATCGCGGTTTGATTGACGCACACGCAGTTTTTCTAAGTGTTCCGCCTTCAACGCCTCGTACGTCTTCTGGCTCACGTCAGGCTGACGACAGGATGGACCGTAGTCTTTATCAGTGCCAAACC
>JAEUYN010001512.1:0-58733 GCA_018257835.1 Euura lappo | reverse complement strand
GCAAGATGGAGACGGGGGCAAGATGACGAAATCGTTTTTTTGCGAATATTCCGAGAGATTATGCCAGTTAAGACAATGGAAAGTGTTGAACATACCCCCGCGCAGTAATAAAACTGATGTAGACTTGTATGTCAAAGTCACATGGCTTTTTACAGAGAAATTGCGGTTTTGGGCGCGCGCGATGTAATATTTTGTGTCCGGGAAAACAGTTTCACAGAAGTGAAGGTAACCAAGATCGCACTGTCGAATTAATCCTTCATTCATGCAGCCATATGGATGCTATAGAACTATAGGAGCCCGAACTTTCGGCAATTAACTGGTTATGAGGTTATTTTTTGTTCAATAGCGGCATATGGGGCAACTTGGTGGGGGCAAGTTGACATGTGGTTCAGTGAATGGGATTTAAAAAAAATTAGGCTAAGATGTAATTGTTCAACTTTATGAATGAATAGAGAAATAAATAAATGAATAAAAGATTGAATAAATATATTGGTACATTTTTCCACGATTTATAAGGTTGTCGTGTGGAATCACCATATTGCAGATATGGTTCGTAAATATGAGAAAAAATGTATGAAAAAAATGTGACCGCATGTGTGTATCCTTTCCGGGTAGGAATAGAATGAAGTATTTTTTAACTGAAACAACATTTTTCGACGCCCATGGAACCGAAATCTAGCATTCGCCAACTTGCCCCGATAGAATAGTCATCTTGCCCCGTGGTCGGGGCAAGTCGACGAGTATGCGAAATTTTAGAAAAATCGCAATTACTCAGTTTGTAAATAACCGAATTCGATGTCAATTTTTTTTGTTATAGCTAACATCTCATAGTTTGAGAAAATACCGAAAGATTTTGAATTTCACTCACAATTGATTAAAGAAACGCATTCGAAGCTTAAGGTCTCCAACTTGCCCCGGTCTCCCCTAATTCATCCGAATTGTATCAAATTTCATCTGAGTTCATGAAATTGTATATGAAAATATTTGTTATCGAATTTTTTATGGTTTTATAAAATTTTATCATCATAATAAACAATGGTAAAATTAATTATTTGCTTCAGGTATATTACCAATTGACAATGAAAATCGTAAAACTGCCTCACACTGCAGCTGTGGTAATCGAATGGCAGAATTACTTCCATTGAATCTTTTCCACTCAGTAATGAAATATTTCACATTCAACTCCATTCCACTGGCAAACCACTGGTGCGATTATATTCATTAGATATTGCCATTCAACAATGGAGTTTAATTAACGTCATTACGCTGGCAAACCAATGGCACAATTACTTCCATTGGACATTACCATTCGACAATGGAGTTTGTAGAAATCCATTTCAGTGGCAAACCAATGGCACAATCAATTCCATTAGGAAGTACCATTCGACAATGGCGTTGACATGATTCCATTAAAATGTTAATTGAATGGTGCGGCTTATGCTATTATACTTTGCCATTTGCAAATGAAATTTTGCAATACATTGCCTTTGGGTGAAAGGCAATAGTGCCATTAAGGTTCCACTTTGACATTCGGTACCATTGGTTCGGGTGATGTTACCATTAGAGCTCCATTGGGAAGTCAATGGTAGCCCTGTACAACTTGCTTTCTGAGAGTTAACGCATTTTAATTTTTGCATAAAATATTGAAAAATAAAGTATTTTGAATACTTTCAGCACTCGCCAAATAATTTCTTCTACGTAGAAGGAGATATTTAGGCAGCCCGAAGCTGTGTATACCTATAACTTTGTTCAGATCTTTTATTGCGTTTTCTCGAATGACTCGTTGCGGATGTCAAGGGCCGAGAGCATGTTTGATTATGTTTTAATTTAACTTCATTGAGAGCTTGTCAATAGCAATCTCTGTAATTGCCTCTAGATGACGTACTTTCTGGTTCTTGTTCTTGTTCTTCAACTGAGGACTTTCATTTTGTTACGTGGGGTTCTTCAGTCCTAAATTAACCGTACCTATACAAAAAGAAAAAAGGAGGATGAGGTCAAATTTATTCTCATTTCTCCACGGGAACGAATAGTATGAAACGCTGCATTCGATTAGTTATGAATAGAATATAAATTTCCTCAGCTATTCGACAGCTTCTCAAATCATACGCCTTGCAGCATATGACGTTTGCAGTAGACCCACAGTAAACTATAATTGTATTCCTATGAATCCAGCTCGTGTATGTCTGGTGTTACGAACTTGACGAACTTTTAAGAACAATAAATTTAATATCACATATTCCAGTGAGTGTGTGAAAATAATGTGTACATTAATATTCGCTCCCTTTTTAAACGGGGAATCATAAACCTTGATAACTTCCGCGAAACCTCTTTTCTCTTGGAGTTCTGCCGTCCACCGCGTACAGAAGGGGTCGGCTGATCAGCCAGATCTCATTTCTTTATCTTAATTATTCAGAAAAGTTAATTAGTTTTTTCCGCTCGCCTTGAAGTTCCTTTGAATGTCCCAAAATCCGATGTGTTTTTGTATAAAGAGATTTCTGACTGAGAATAACATGGAGCTAGTCTCTGACGAGACAGGCCCCCGTTCCTCATCGGCCAGATTTTAATTTCTGAACCAGAATAAGAAGATTCAGTTTATAGTGATGATGAGGGATCAAAACTACGCAGGCAACTATTACATCGGTAAATTCACGGCACGAATAATTGGAAAGACTAAATGTGCAAAATGGCCGTTCAAAGACCGTTGATCTTACGACATTTCATTCTTCACTCTGCAAGAGAGCAAGAGCTTTGTCTCTTCCCTATCTGATTCTTTCATTTTACTGCCTCGCCTCTCCCGGAGCGTATGATTATTTTCTTTTTGTTTTCATTTAATTACAGATGTCAAGGGGTTGTACCCGACCACCACCCAGGCCTTGCTCTCTATTATTTCTTTATTTATTTCAATTATCTACACGACGTGAATTTGTCATTGCTCTTAATTTTTCCTCCCTTTGAATCGGGGTGAATTTCTTTGAATGTCGCCCTGAAGACTGTTCTTTTCATAAACGGAGACTCGAGGCAAATGAGTACCTTGCATAATATTAATTATACCTATATACCTATACATACAACCGCGTGACTCACATTCTTGATCCTGAAAAATAATTAAATTATAATTAGCTCATAAAATGTCTGCCATGTGCCCTGAATGTGACACCTACCCGAGCTTCAAATAGAATTGCACTATCTGAAAGATACTATAGAAAATAATAAATTGTTCATTTATTTTGAAGAAAAACCGACTAGTCATCAACACGAAATATTCCTGACAAGTGAGAGGTGCATTTCTTCGCATGGTTCGGCAGAAAAACTCGAATATTCAAAGTACCCACGATATACATACTCTTCTTGGGTATCGGCAATCCCCATTTGTGGAATTGCGTCTGAACGTTTGTGGGGATTGTTCGAGCTCGGGTGCCCTGCTAACCTTTTTTATCGTTGAACTACAGATTTCGTGGTTGGAGTACGGAGGTTCAGTGTCAGCATTGATATGCATATCCACTAATACAAAAAACCACGATTGATGTCGAGCCGGTAACATGGAGCCGAGAAAAGTGAAAAGAGAAAAGAGAGAAGGAAAGAGACAAAAGGCGGCAGCGAAGGACACAGGGAACCGCCTTCTCCATTTACAGATATTGAAAATATCGATTCGTGTTCTCTAAGTAATGGAAATATAAGCCGATATCACTACTATGCTCGATATATTTGTTTCTTTTGTTCTCTACGGGGTGGGTACAGCTTCCTCACCACAATTCATGTCCCCTATTTTCATACTCCTACATCTGTGATGTTCCGATGATGTCTCAGAGGTGCTACATACACCCTATTAACCTTCCGCCAGGTATTTTGCAGAAATACGAAACTTCATTTTGGTATTTTTTCATTGAGGGATGTGTACAGATATTATGTAATCGTGTGGGAATGACTTTTCCGAATCTGTAGTGTGCTGAATATTTGGAGCAAGGATGTCAGTTGAGCACCGTATTCTGAAGTATGCAATTGTCAATGCCAATATCTGTAATGGATATTGTGCTCCTGTCTGCTAACCAACACATTTCTAGATTTTTTCTCATGTCCCCTACAGCGAGAGAAGTATAACCCCGTGAATGCAAAATACTTCTATACATAAAGGTAGGTATAATATGTAAAAAGGTGGCTAACGTGTACATAGAATATACGCGGAAATTCCAGAACCTTGCGTATATATATATATGTGTGTTCTTCTGTGTGAAAAGGTCACACAGACGTAGAGAGACACACGTACAATACGCACAGCTTAGTTACCGGGGGCAAAAAGTGTCGTGGTCCCGCACGGGTCGCGTTGAAAGAAACTGTAATTAAGCCAGGACAATGCCAAAGCATATCGTTCACCAGCTGGCTGGCTGGGCCGTTCTTGGATGGTTGCGGGACTCGCGGAAGATGGCAAGGGGTGGCCGTCACGTGGCGTCAAAAAGTAACGGGGTACGACCGTGTATTCGCAGGTTTTAAAATAATGAAAAATTAATAGCGATGGATGGATACGGATAATGAGAGTGCTAGCATCCACCCACCATGCACCGATGCACAAAATACAGCTCACGTTAACTTAACGGGCACCAACAGCTCTACGCGGACGCCTTTTCTAACCTGACGTCAATGGAGGGTTTTAAAATATTGATAACGACACCCTAATGATAAAAATGCGGTTTATTCTCATCTTTGTTTACTATCATCACGACGTAGAAAAATGATTCAATGAATAATTGAAATGGATCGATTCCGAAAGATCGTGTGATCATTCTTTGAAACATGATGAGTTTCTGTCGGGGTAGAAACAAGGCATAGATGTGATTCGAAGAGTATTGCGCAATAGTATGTCCTTCACGTGCATGCAAAGTGTTCGAGAGCATTATCTTCTTACATAACGTACTGCACACACCATCCCCTTACTCTGAGGGATGACGGAATCCTGAACCCTTGGAAGTATCCCGCGTTATTTTATTTCACAACGGGACTCAATAGTAGCTCCCTCTTTCGCCCTTCTCGCGCGCTGGTCGCCGTGGCGGTGTTACATATGCCTGCGCCACTCTTGCGCCCGACTCCCAACCCACGTGTGTACCTACAAGGGGTAGAGGCAGGAGGTGTATGCAGATACACCGAGTACTTAGCATTAAGTATTCAACACAAGGGGATCACGTATTATCGCTAGCTCCCCGCTCCTCGCACGTATATTTATTGCCATACGGTATAGGTATTTAGTATTTAACATGGAGTTCATGAATAAACAGAAATACCATCGCAGATCTTCCTGTCCGGGTCCGTGACGTTCTCTAGGGTTACGTCATATCAAATCGGAATCATGTTGATTGGTACCTGCATTATGACGAGAGCATGCGAACCAGTGGTTGGGTTATAGATCCGTTGACGTGTTGAAGGGGCTCCAGATGTGTAGCAAAGGAGTCTAAAGCGAGCCGATATAGATGGGCTCACCTAAATTCTGAATAAAACGGGGTCTGCATAAAATATCAGGGCGTGATGAAAAACAAACAGCAGTTTAGGTTGCCGTTTGATCTTCGGACCGCCATTCACAACTCCAGTTGGAGGTAGTATCTATTGACTGCGTATCACGTCCATAATACCGTGGCTCCTTTTCCTTTCAGGTATAAGGGATGGTTACGGCATTTGGGAAAAGCTTCCGTACTGCTGTACGTCGACGGCCACCTTTCATCTCTCGGTTATACTTATGGCGATAAAGCTATACATGCACTCGAACCGCTGCAAGCTCTCCATTCGGTGTTGCGATGTGTACGATGTGCATATACGCACGTCTATTCCCTGACACGTTGTATATACTTCACGTTTGGGGCGTTCGCGAATTATCAAAGGCAAATCCACTGGGAGTACCTTCCGAACGGATCGGAGATATGGGCAACCATCTTCGTGTTGCGGAGGGTATAAATATAATCGTGAGGGTAACGAGCACCACGACGTAATTATTTCAACTTGACTCTGCTCAAGAACGGCGGGAGTAGAGCGGAAGATGAGGGAGAAACATGGAAGAGGACTGGCATCGATGCTCTTGACAAACTCCTCCACTGTCACGCATGACTTCGCAAGCAGCTGTCTTTTTACCAAAAGCATGTCTCTTCTCTTCGGTGAGCCCCTTCTTCGCCGCGCTTATAACAAGTTGTTCCGCCAGGAAATTACTATTAGAAAAGTGAATATCGACACATTTATTGAGGTAAATTCTCGTCGCACACAGGCTACGGCGGGTTTCATTCCACAGCACAGTGAAGAGCAATATCATTCGGAGAATCTGATTTTGATCGGCAGTGAATCGACTTGAATGCGATCACTTGAATCGGGACCGAAGGTGGAGGCGGAGGCGGAGGCAAGTTCCTTTCAGGAAGGTTCAACTGATTTTCCACTCGTGGGATATTCAATAAGGCAACATTGAAAGGAAGGATAAAGAAGGCTCCAGCGACGGGGTAGATAGATGGGGAAACAGGTGGAAGGGGTGGCTGGATCAACGGAGTGGGAAGTGTATACATCGAGAAGGAAACCAGAAATCAGCGTCGTGTATCCACCCATCCATCCATCCATCCCCTATCGAGTGAAGGAGTCGGTGTGTTCGTGGCTCCCGGCGATCCAGAGGGAGCCCACGGGCACTTGCCAACTACAGGGGCTGAGCATCGCGATAGTCTTGTCCAAAGAATTAGGTGTCTGCTTCGCGAATTTATCCGTGCAGCTGTAGCTTTCGCCCGATTTGCTGATCCCAAAGAGCTGCAATTTTGGAAAATTGTGCTTCAGACGTGAAGCGAGATGCGGTTGTATTTCAGTGACTGGAAACGCAAAGGAAGGCCGTCATTGGTGACGACCTCAAGTCAATAGTTCTGCGTCAAATTACTCGGCATTGCCCCAATATCGCGACATCTTTTCATGTTTCCGTCGCCACGAGTGGATCGATGCTCTCTTACATCCTTGTATTGAGCAAAAATCCCGCTGCTCGCAGATGACTCCGAGATCAAGTGCTTGTGCCGGTGCTATAATTACCGATGCGAAAACGTATCTGTACACGTATAAGCTGATCTACAGGATGATCCAAAGCTCACGATAGTCAACCATCCTGTTGAATTTGATCGATTATCGTTGTCACGTAAGAAGATGCATATCAGTTTTTCAGTTCTCATGAGTCATTATCATCGAACAGGTGGAATACAATAAGAACAAAAGTGGAGTCAAGACTTGGTATTAATTGTATCTGCATCTGTACCAGTATCGTTGACAGAACGAGATTTTGAATGGTAGTAGGGGGTGCACTCAGGGAATACGACACAATATGAATCGCGGCTTCTCTTCGGAGGTACGACCTAGTCTATTTACTCGGATAACGATGCTCCGTGGCGGATCGACTCCCAGGCGCTCGAATACAACCATGGTAGCTGGGGGTATTGTTCGACGATAAAAATGTCAGCGAGCACAAATCTATAGTTGGATATGCGCAAAGAATACAATGCAAGATATAATAGAAAGATAGGCAGGTAGGGGCACTCTGTAGTGGGTACTTGAACGAATCTGTTGTATTCGTTGAAACGCCGTAACAACGCATTGTTCCGAATTATTAGCACGTTCAATTTTATACTTCAATAATATATACTGGGATTTTTAGATACTCGACAAAATATTTTTCCATCCAAATCTTTAGGACGTAATTTACCGCTGAAAATGCGAACAAAAATTCTACTCCTGAAAGTGATCCGTAGACACGGTATTGAATTTGTCAGTAGGGAAGATGTCATTAAAGTTCAACGTGGCATTCGTACTCGTTATTACGACGGCGCACCCACGCTGAGTGTAGATGCATGCTGGTAATGATTATTTACACTTCATACATTTTCTATTTACTGCCAACGCTCCGTCGGTGCTTCTCCGGTTGTGGCGTCGACGACTCTGTACTCTGGAAGTTCTCTGACATCGTCGCGTGGGTCCCTCTAACCAGTTCGTGGATTGCTAAAGGATAACTTTATCGTGATTACATCATTACTGCTTTTCGAGGCTCTGATACAATTCCGTTTGGCGTCTAGACGTATTCGAATAATTTATCTATTTATCGCGGAACCTCGCATTTCACATTTCGTCTTTCCACTCTCTGCTTCAGAAACTTCAGAGTTCAATCTACACCATGAGGCACAACCTTTTGCAATAAAATTGCTGGAAAAAAACGTCATAAGCGATCTGAATTTCAAAGAGAAGCATTGCCCAGACAGTATAAAACTGAAAATGTCTAAATGTTGTCTGATAGTCGTCGTAAAGATAACGTATGCAACAATTTTCGACGTCTAAATGTTGTCTGACTCCAAAGAACATCTTTATAAGATATCTTCATTCACATATCTTTGGTCATTTTTAGTTTTGTGCCGTCTGGGTGATAATCACAAATCAAGTAAGTATGACAGAACAGGGGGCAGAAATAATGAACAAATGAATTGAATCGTGTTCATCAACAATCAATGTGCCCCGTTTCGAAATTGTAGATCCTATCGGGCGACTGTGTAACGAGCAATTCACAAAGTGGATAAAATGTATTCCAACTGTACCGTCGACGCGGTAAGAAAATTCGCAACGCCGCAATTCACACAAGATGGTGTCTATTTGACAAATGATTGAATTTTCCCATATAAAGAGATCCGCGAGGTATAACGGCGATAGGGAAACCCCGAAAGTCTCGTCGCCAGCCCTACCCCGGTACGAGAACATCACTTGGAAGAAACTCCTACACGTATTCACATACGCGGGAGACGCCCATGCACACGCATTTGAATATATTTATGCGATATCCCCAGCGTTTCATATATTCGAGGCGATATTAGTGACGCTGGTAATGGAAAGCGACGGGTGATCTATGGAGACGTCAAATGTTATACCCATTGTGTTTTGCACGACGTCGAGCATCGTTTGATGGATATTTCTTCACCGTTTTAAATGACACGAAAAAATCTTGAGACGATGTTCCATGTCCATTTACATAATCTTCAAAATTCTTTGAATTCAGTGATCATTACGACTGCATGAAAGTATCAACGACCGGATGCCAGGGATTGGTTCGACTTTGGGCGTGACAGGTGAAACTGTACTCGAGGTTACAAACGAAGTAATTAGGGTTGAAAAATGGGGTCCAACTTTTCCGACGAAGTAGCCAATCAAAAAGCCAATCACCGACATTGATTGGGGACGTGGGGGCCCCGATGATTTCTCGGCGATATTGAGGTGTGAATAGAGATTGGCTATAAATATGAAATAAAGCAGGCATGTAGTTTTAAATCAAGACAGGGTGAAACACTGCAGGTTTTGTTTTCGATTTTCACCCCGGCAGTCTTCCCTTGTCAACCGTGGTGTTCGCATCGCGATTTAGAGAGCGCCGGGCGTTGAGCGTCTAATTAACCACCGAATTTTGTTCTTTTGCCGCTTATTTACTCAGAATTACTAGCATAAGTCCTGCTTATGGCGGGTTTTAATTGACATGACTTTTATGAATTTGTACCGTAATATTCACCAGCGGAGAGAAGGGGAAAGAAACAGAGAGAAAGAACGAACACGGAACGTAAAAATGCGTGTGCTCGTTAATGACCATTCCCATTCCTATTAATTCACAAAATACCTTAAGCGTAATTATTTCTCGGGATTCGCTCGAATTATCCTCAAGCCGTGCCGGTACGGTACAAAATGGCGGTGTACTGCACGCTGCGTTGCTGGGACAGTAAAACGTGAAAAATTACTTACCGGAGCACGCGATGCTTTGATTTGCTAATTGGGCTCTGAAGGTGCCACCGGGTGACGCACCAAAAGAGTCAAGATCAAAACACGACCATCCGTCATTGACTCAAATTCTAAATCACGATTATAATTACTTCAACTTTGCCAACTTTGTTTCACCTGTGACCCGCGTCTACTCGAGTTGTTCTGAATGTGCACAACTCTGAATATAATCACCACTCTGGTACGAAAGTCTACTACTGCAATCGTGAATCATGATTTTCGCATTGAACCCATTATATTAGATTTTTATTTCTCGCCGCTGTAACCCGCTCATTCGTCGACTATAGACTCAATTTACAATACCCACTGAAAGTCACAGACAAATTTAGGTCACCGAATATGTAAGTGTTCATGAAAGGGTATAGCCGAATAAGGGGGCAAAAAGTGCCCTCTCACCAAATAGACGACGGACTTCATTTTCAGTTGGGCCTTGGTAAAAAAGGTATTCATGCCAAATTTTAGCCTTCTACCCCTTCTGTCGCGGTAGTTATGGCGAAAAAACGTGATTTTCGCGTTTTTTTTCTATCTTTGCTAATTCATCGTATAGACCTTCACCAAAATTCATGGCCATGTATTAACATGTAAGAAGTATAGAGAAAAATGTTCAGAGGTGCGGCACTGCGGATCCGATCTTTAAAAAATTCCGAAAGATTTAAATACGGTGTTCTCAGTGGATTTTCGCGAGGCACTAAGTTCCAATAATTTTTTTTTACAAATGTCGATCACTTCCGTCCAATTTCTCATATTAGCCTTCGCTTCACTTCTGGTGCGTCATGCTGAAAAAAAATGAAGAAACCTTTGGGAATTTAAAAAAAATCTGATTTCGTACCCAAGGAAGTGTAAAACATCTTTTCGCATGTATTTTGATCACCTTCTTCTGTACGAATTTTTTCAAGCCAATAGTTAGGGATTTATGGGCTATACCTTTCGCGTAAAGAGTTAGGAAGAGCAAGAAACTGTTGAAAAAATTTGGAAAACTTCAAAAACTAGAAGAAAAATGAATGGTACCCATACAGCAAAGCAATGTTGCAGCAATGTTGCATATGGCCCATTACCATTAGCAACATTGCTGCGACATTGCTTTGCTGTATGGGTAGTGAATATGCACGTGAAGGGATATTCCTCTACTTTATTGAAATTAAGAGGGTACATACACCTCAAAATGTCGAGAAAGTCAAAACTGCCAAGTCATTTTTAATATTTTAGAATGTTTTTCACACAATTTTGGGAGCGCATTTCTTTTTGTCTACGATGCACGAAATAAAATCTATCGGTGGATCGATTCAAGTTTTTCTGGACTTAAACTATTCAGTAAAGACGCCTTTTCAAAATGAACAGAAAACTTTTTGATCCGATCAAAATTGTATCAGGGACCCTATTCTACAAATTCTTTCACGCGTATCACTGGTGAAAGAGCTGAATTTCCGATTAAATCTGCTCTCTGATTGGCCCAAATGCCTCTATCACGATTTGTCACCGGGTGATACGTGTGAAAGGATTTTCAGAATAAGGCCCCAGATACTCATAATTTTTTAGATGAAAATAGTGTTTTTCTGTCTTCATACGTTACTTTTCATAATAACTCGAGTAAAAATAAAGTTATGAAAAAGTTCTTCGTTCAAATTGAAAAGGCTTCTTTACTGAACGGTTTGAGACCAGAAAAACTAAAATCGGTCCACCGGTGTATTTTATTCTTTACATCATAGATAGAGATAAATTTTTTTCTAAAGTCTTGAGAAAGTCATTCCAATAGTCTCAAGAATAACTTTCGGTGGTTTTGACTTTTCTTAAATTTTAAGGTGTATGTTCCCCCTTAAGGGCAGGCGCGTAATTTTTGGGGAGGGCCAGGATGCAGAAATGTGTACAATAGAAACGTAAAAAAAGGACGGACGATGATTTTGAATATCCCCCTTTATCAGAGTATAGGTCATTCGGTTCCTCGGTTGGGGGTGGGGGCCCGGGCCCCCTGGCCCCCCCCCTGGTTACGCCACTGCTTAAGAGGTCTGGCCACCCTGGCCGCACAGAAAATGGGCTTATTCTAAGAAAATTTGTAAGCTCGATAATATTCAACGGAATTTTTGCACACATGCTAGTTTATAGCTTGATGAACATATCATAATTTTCGTAAAAAAATATTCAGAAATGGCGGCTTCGCAGTAGTTGCCGTGAAGGTACACGCGCGTAGCTTGCAGCCAATAAATCTCCGGAACGGGTCATCTTAAAAAAAATATATATATTAGCTTATTATTGAAGGGTGTGACTAAAATATAGCGTAGGATTTTTTTTCCGATCACTACAAAAAATTTATGAAGAAAAAAAAATTTCGTGAGCTTTTTTTTATTCATCATAAAATTTTTGTGCAATTTTACGTGCTGACTCTGAAAAGATTGCCGTGATGATAAACTCCGACGCCTACTACGATAAGTAAGCTCCACTGAAAGTATTGGCTTGAAAAAATTCGTACAGAAAAAGGTGATCAAAATACATGCGAAAAGACGTTTTACACTTCCTTGGGTACGAAATCAGATTTTTAAAAAATTCCCAAAGGTTTCTTCATTTTTTTTCAGCATGACGCACCAGAAGTGAAGCGAAGGCTAATATGAGAAATTGGACGGAAGTGATCGAAATTTGTAAAAAAAAAAAAATTATTGGAACTTAGTGCCTCGCGAAAATCCACTGAGAACACCGTATTTAAATCTTTCGGAATTTTTTAAGGATCGGATCCGCAGTGCCGAACCTCTGAACATTTTTCTCTACATTTCTTACATGTTAATACATGGCCATGAATTTTGGTGAAGGTCTATACGATGAATTATCAAAGATAGAAAAAAACGGGAAAATCACGTTTTTTCGCTATAACTACCGCGACAGGAGGGGTAGAAGGCTAAAATTTGGCATGAATACCTTTTTTACCAAGGCCCAACTGAAACTGAAGTCCGTCGTCTATTTGGTGAAAGGGCACTTTTTGCCCTCTTATTCGGATATACGCTTTAATTTGACCAATTCGTAGCAAAAACCTCATCAGAGTGCTATGTATAGAATTAAGGATGAAAAATAAATCAGTTTAGATGCCATACCTACATAATTTCTGAACTATATATTATGTTGCATACGTACCATTGGAAAACTTAACACTTATTACTCACCTCTTACTCTAAGTTGCAATGCGATTCTACCGTTGGCAACGGTTTCTAGAATTTCTGTATTCTGTGTGACTTTTTCATTCTCATCAAGTGAGTAGTCAGTATTAAGGAGAGAGAAATTCACTCTTTGAAGTCACTCCTAGTCCCACTGTCACAATTTCCATTCTTGGGAAGTAAAAAAATTTAACAGCCATCCTTCATGTTTGATTTCTTTTAGCACCTGCTAATTAAGTTCTTTGTATCAATTTTTTTCAATCGAGAATGGATTACCTGACAAAATAATCCAATTTTAAGCTCATCAATAATTCAGAGAAAAGACATTTTCGAAGCATATATGGGTGCACGGTTGCGACGATGTTTCAACGTGACGGTAAAGTTTCAGTGAATTCGCTGCTCAGCTTTGTGCACATCACACAATGATACCTTCGAACCCGACTATATATATTTTCTCTCACCTATTTCACCGTGAGTATCTCTCATTAAAAACAAGGGGTCGATTGCTCGCGGCTAGTGTTATTATAGGAGGAGAATCGCGCGTACAAGAGGGCACGCGTATCGCGTGTACTCACTTTTTTCACCAAGTACCAAGCACCAAGTACCTGCAAGAGAGAAAGAGGAAAAAAAGCGAGAAGAGGGTGGAGAGTTTGACGCGCGTCATCGCGAGGTGTGACAACGTGCGATATTCGTCTGTATCTCCCTCGGTACTCATCTCCCGTTGTACCTGCCGCGTGATGCACTCTCCGTACGCGGGTACACAGGCCGCATTGAAAGGTATAGTCCACGAATAATCGGGGCTGCAGTTCATGATTCCACCTACTTTGACGGATACGCTGAAACCGACTCATTATACTCTCGTTGCACTAGGTTTCGGTGTGTTCATGTTCACGTTTCAATAAAAAAAAAGATATATTAACGAGCTCCTTAATTATACCACAGCCAAAGCACCGAGTACACGAGGAATCCTACATTTTTGTTCATTCTCTCATTAACGACTCTGCGATCACTGTATGAAAGTGAAGAGGTCGGGAATCGAATCGAGGAAAGAAAGGGGATGAAGTCGAAAGAAATAACTCAAACGAGTATCGAGCAACAGATACTAATGGTTCGGAACGAAATTACTGGGACAAAAAAAGTTCATCCTGGCGGTGCAGGAGCTAGAGTGCCGCGATAGCGAGGGCGAGGACTGGATAGGGACGGAAAGGCGCGTGTTTGTGTAACGTAACGTCGACCGATTCGATGAGTATCTCATTCTATCGAGGATCAACGAGGTAGCAAAAACGGCGGGAAACTACCAGAACATATGCGTTAGCCACCTAGCCGTGCGACCACCCTTTGCCAAACAGACTGTGCACCGCACGGTATAAGGGAGTTTCGCGATGATAGATGGCGGACAGTAGTATCTGAAGATAGTCTTGATAAAATGATCGCTCCTTGTTTCCCCAACGCCACGTTGGATTATTTACTGCTCAAACTCTTGTATATCTGTATCCGATTGCAGACCAAGAATATTGGCAAAAGTTTTACCCCAAAGGGAATGAACAAGTAATCCGATGATTTCTAAGGGAAGGGGGGAGGCTAATCCATTTCTCTCAATTCTCATAAGCTCCGATCTGATATTTGATCTACGCTGCAGTGTTTTAAAGCGTTAATTTTAGGGTGTAGATCTCGCGGAGGGGGTGGAAACCGAAAACAGTTGAATTTGTAAGGTTGAGGAACTTTCTGCGTCGTAGAAACAGAACGAACGTCCGATCCGAAGGGATTCTTTAGCCAAGGCTCGTCCACGCTCCGGTGAGCCAAAAGCCGCGCTTTCGAGAAAGCTTTGGTTGTTTCGCAAACAGTTAGGAAACAGCTAGTGCCAAGGATAAAGTAGTATCGGAACGAAGCGATCGTCGAACAGATGCGAGGCCATAAAACAACCGCTTCCTCTTTTCCAACAACCCTCCTTATTGCCACCCCAGAGGGTTGGGGGCAGGAGGGAGGAGGCAGGAGGAAAGAGGCAGAGGCAAGCCAACTAGCATTCCTCCTAATGGCCCAAGACAAACTGCGCGGAGTTTAGTGTTTAGTGTTTCGGGCACAGAGTCACTCGAACAACTTCCCTTCACCCCCTCCAATAGCTATTTGCCGTTGCTCGTAAAAGCTGCGAAACTCTAATCATTTTTTTTTCTGCTATTGAATCACTAATCTATTATGCAAGTTTTGGGTTTATACTTATTTTCTTCTCACATTGTAGAGTTGTTGTAGGTTGGCTTTGAGGTGAAACAATTAGTAAAATTACATCGTCATTACCTTGTTTGTCCACCTTCAAACTTTCAGTTGTTCATTTCAATTCACAATAATTTTTTTCCCCATACATTTGCCTCGAATACTGGATTACAGGAAAACTCTCAGTGTTTGATACTCCAAATTCTTGACAATACACAGTGTCAGTTCACAGTTCACAACTTTAACTACGACTGCACTGCAATGATAAATACAGTAATTCCTAGGACACTGGTACAAGTCCGGAACGTGTCCCCATGCAACTGTGGCATTACTGAGGTACCTTACCGAGTCGTATTTATGCAGTGCTGCCGAACTACGATTTTATCTAACCTCCAAACTAACCTTGAGCCTACACTTCATACACTCCTGAGTGAGAAATAAGAATGACATCTGGATAGCCAATCACAGTTCCTCGGGGTTAAAAGTGCCAAAAGTCACATTGTCTTGGAATATTTCAAAATCTTTCCTTTGGAAAATTGGTTCCTTTGAGTGTACTGGGGAGAGATTTTTCCTCCATAAGAAACTGCAAACCTCAGAAGGATCGAAACAACCGTAAACGCCGTATGCATTTTTTTTAAGCCATATTTTTTACAACTAACATTTATCTTTTCTAACGAACAATTTCGTCTAATTTCCCGCAAATCTTTCTCCTTCGTTAAGAAACGTCATAAAACTTTGGAAAGTGGTACTCTACAACGTTATCAAAAATAGCTTTCATCCTCTGCATTCGTGGACAATTCAAACGTAGCCGTGATATAAACAGTCAGAAATTTTCTCGCTGTTGGGAATGACAATGAGAATAATAATCGAATGAATTATACGCACTGCACGCTATTTCAAGGATTTTCCGTAACGATGTGCTTGATATCAATTCGTGAATTGAGATTCGTCCCCCTCTGGATTCGTCCCCCACATACGCAGCTATTATCTTGCATCCCTTGCGCCATCGGAAAGCAATAGCAAAGACATCACAAAACGATCTGGAAGCTTCGGGCGACGTGAGCAATATGCCATCAAATGGTAGTAACCATCAATATCTCAAGTCCCCGGCGTATAGAACGTCAGGACGGCCTTTTAAACCCACTGAAATGTTTTACATTGAAAAATCAATGGCGCGCCGGGGGCCCTCGCATTTCCACTAAATCACACAATTATTGAAAACGCATTTTGATATCCGGGGAGCAGCAGCGGCGTATCTGCGGTCTACTTTCTATCGTCTTTCTCCATCGGAAGAGGGAATCGTGCGAAAAGTCGTTACATTTGTCAGGAGGCGTCAAGTGGGCTTAAGAAACCCTGAGAAAATGGAAATCTAGAGTTAGAGAAACATCCGCATGCCCTTCGCAGCTGTGGAGAAGATCTCTTAAAAATTAATCGAAAAAAACGAGACCCTCGCGATTTCCCGCGTCATTACCACCGAGTCTTAGTCAATCACGGTAAGCAATCAGCTCTTTTTAAATACAGACGACCAACCGGCTCATCGCAGCTGGCTGGAAGACTCGAGAGCACTAATAAAAACTCACTTCGTCGATTGGGTAATAAAGCGCCAATCAACGGCTTAATTATTCGATTACTCCGAGAAGCCTCGCGGAGCACGGGGTCTTAAGAAATCGAAGATAATTAGAAATAAATAGCGCCATTTTTGCGCGGACCCAATGATCCTATTGTTTTAATTAAAAGGGGTGGGTTCTGAGGGCGGAGGGGAAGGGGACAGCGTTATATAAGTCGAGATTGAAGTGGGAGGAATCCCTCCCTTCCTGATAGGATTGAGATATCGCTCGAGCGTTAACTGCAGAGTAGTAACGTTGTTGTTACGATTTAGATGAAGACTTGAATTGCAGAAATATTTTGTACGTTGTCATTGGACCGATATTGGTCAAAGAATGTCCTTGCGCTAATCCACTTCATAATTACCAATTCCGTGAAGGGAGGTAAAGGAAAGTTTGAAACTGAGTCGAGTCGCGGGATTAGCGGAAGGAATATTCTTTCATGTAATGACGAAATCGTTTCGGCTGATTGCTAGAGTCGTATGAAATATGTATTTCAATAAAGGCTCTCACACCATTATTTGAACGTTGGTGCGAAATTTTTATATTGTATTATAATAGCTACCAATATGTCTCGAAATGGGAGCATAAAAATCGTTGTATGTATTAACGCGCCTTATACTCCGACCCTCATCCCAGTTGGGAATAATATGTCATGCCGTTTAATAAAAGTCGTTTGTAAATTTCAATGAAACCACTGTATGTTATCCGGTGCCTACCCATCTTCTCTACTCTTATCTCATATGTATACATCTATTTTTTTTATAAATTTTAATATTTTTGTATTTTTTATATTTTTTTATCGATGGATGATCAGGCACAAAAATGCCCGCAAGAGATCCACTAAATGTGTGTTTTTTTGTTGTTGTTGTTTTTAAAAGAGTTTCAGCTCTGCACTGCACCAGTATTTTGTACAAAGCCAGATTGTAATTGTACAGAGGGATCCAGCGGAGGCTGACACTCGGTTCATCAAAGGATATACATCGTTGTGTAGAAGTACGCGTGTCTCCTCCGCAGAATAGGTAACGTATATTAAAACCAAATAAGTCTACTTTGAGTACCGTCGTGTACTGGTGAAGAAATGTTCTAATGGATTGTGAGCTCCGTTTGGTGGGTAGACGTCTGATGTATACCGAATGCAGAAACGCCATTACGAATCGAATGCATTAAGATAATTAATTATAAAATCTGAGATGAACGTGGTAAAGAGGAGACTGCCGGAGAGTGGACTGGGGAGACATCGAACCAGGGGATGGTGTATACTGGATGCTGGATGCTGGATGTTGGATGGGAGAATACGCGACGCGCGGTCGTGAGGCGAAAATACGAAAGCAAATCGAGCAAATTCTCCACCCGTCTCTTTCTCCGTTTTCCCATTCCTTTCCTTATTGTTGGCTACAAACCTATATCTATACCTACCTCGTTCCTTCTCTCATTTACTTAGTCCGGCCACGAATATGAATCTCAGAGTCATAAATTAGAATTAAAATGTAGATTTTGCAAAATATTTTCTTCAACAGAGAATAGGGAGGCTCGAGAGTTGTGAGTCGAGGAATATGGACCGTGCTTGAATCTTTGATTTATTAACTGGAAAATATTGAAGTAAATCTTCCGGATTTAATTATCACCATTGTCGGATTATTCCTCCAAGGAGTTGTTACTGCCAGAGCCAAAATTAACACTCCAAACTTGAAGAAAGAATAATAGAAGTAGAACTCACAGTGAGGCTGAGAAGTATGATTGGGACACCACATTTCGAATCAGTTAGCCCTTTATGACTGCTCGTTATGATCACGTGATCGTGGAACGGTTACAACTGAATTGGTAACAGTATCAGAATTTCGACAGAAATAGCGATGATGACTAAGCCAGGCAACGCGATACCAATCATTGGGTCGAGCGCGTAAGTGTCCAGAGAAATCATGTAGGCAGTGTAAGTAGTCAAGTCAGAGGCAGTGAGGCGCAAACGGTCATACTACACCAACAAAGTGGGCTGTATTAATAACTGGGCATTACGAAGGCGCCCGCGCCGGACAGTTGATAATTTATATACAACTCATGACATATGGAAGAAGTTTAGAACTGATAATATAAGAGCACAACGGTAGGCGTCTACGTTGTCAACCTAGCCTGAGACCCTCTATGCTTACCATCCGCGACGAGACAGACAATTCTTCTGTTTATGGCGACTGACACCGACGCAAGGCGTTACTAAATTAGGAATAATTAGGTAATGAAATAATCTGAACAGATGATACCACTGGGAGTAACTTCGAATCGACTACACTCGAAGTTTCGTAAAAATGACTAATTCGACGCATTTGGGAGCCGGAAAAAATTGAATAGCGCACACTGCCACTGGACATTAGGAAAAATATGTAGAGTACTAGTGTCAATAATACATATATAGCAGTGGTTATCTTTTTTCATTTAAAAAACCAAATAACGGATATGATTTATGATCGATTGGCTTTTAACTATCGTTTCAATTCCTCATGAACAACAACGCTTTATATTTATTAGGGTGTCAACGGTCAACGTGTCCACATTAACTTCGTGGAGCGAAGCGATGACGCAATGTGCGAGTCATTCATAAATAGATCTTAGGTCGTGGATGTCTTGAATATAGATTGTTGGCGCGTGCCATAATTGACACTCCATGCATGCGTAACAACAAAGGCCCTACCGGGTCACCAATTACAACCAGATAGTCTGTTGTTAGACCTGGCTCGATTATATATTCTCATTGATCGAAAGCTGCAGTTGTTTATGTAGATAAATTTCGTCACAAGTATCCAGAAAATTACACAGGAAAATGACAAGCAAGGAACGATGTTAATATCACGTGGGAATTCAGAACCTTGTATCTGTCTCGTCTCACCACATACGCTAATAAAATATTGATTATGGTTTAATTGTAAATATGCAGGAAAGCAGTAGCTCGGCTTTGTAGGAAGTTTGAAAACTCCCGAGTGGATTAATATCGCGGAGTTCTCGGTACTCGTTGTTGATTTTGTCTGTCTCCTACCCCACTAACCAGCCAACCACCACCACTACCACGATACCCTGCAGAAGCCCAGGAGCTCAAATGTCTCTAATGAACCAGCTTGTGTGCTTATATACGCGGCTTTACTAGTTTTACATACCTATGTATTCGGTATATGCAAATTAATAATGCGATACAAATAAAACTGACTGACTATTTACCAAGGTACGGAAGAGCACCCTGAAATCGTACCACGGATGATTACGTCACCTTCGCACCTGCATATTCCGCATCAGCCATTGAAACTCCTAATTCTTTGATTTTCAATATGCAAACTTGTATTCTAAGTTTTGAGGTCCAAGTTTGGACAATTATTTTGAAATCCGATTCAAATTTCTTCAGATTCATCATTGCACAGTCCATTATCTCCTGAGTTGCGCATCGTATTAAACATGTTGCATCCGCAGTACATTTTTCACAAAGGAAAAATCCTTAGCTTGGTTCGTATCTTTCATATTAAAATCTAATATACAAGCAGGTGGATATAATATTTATTATGAAGTAATATCGCTCGGTAAAACCTTTTGTGAATACTTTCTAATATTTAGAGTTAATATCAAGCGGTGTCACTATATTAAAACCTTACAAGTACAGTTACTGCGTTACCACTCAAGACTCAACTTCCGCTATGAAAAATAAATACGTATCGAAATGGAGAGGCACGCGTCTCCGAATTAGGAACCCGTTCTTTCGACTGGGGGCTGACCAGCTGATCCAATAAAACAATCGGAACCCTCATCTGGTCGAGGTAATCTTGGAGATAGGGTAGCAACGGACCGTTATCTCAGTACCTAGCACGATTTCAGATACTCTGAGATACGAGAGAAAGCGATTCTAACCCGACCCGCCACAAATCCTGGTTACATCCCCTAATAATACTCAATTCCGATGTGGATTAATAGTGGTTTATTTCCTTCTCAGTCGCGGTAACTACTTTCCACCCTCTTCCGCCGTGGCTCGAACGAACTTAACTTCTCCTAGGAGAGCCTGGGAAATTAGGCTCGATTCAGTGCGCCTCTTCCGTTTTTCTAACTGGTTTTTGAACTCAGATTTCTGAAATTTGAACTTTCTTCTCTCGGAAGAGGACGTATGGTCAAAGGGACAAGAATTCATTACAAGGCATTATTACGATGCTGACGGGAATTGAAGTCATTGAGAGTATAAGGTCGGTGGGTATACAGGTCTTTGTGAGAATTCCGGCCTTTTATTTTTGTCGTATAAAAATGAAATATGTATGTCAGGGAGCCCGGTTCTCAGGCAACTAGGCAACCGTTCACCATTGTCGTCGGCAAAAACGAGAGAGAACGAAAATTCCGCCTTCTGTTTAATTTAATTTTTAATTCGAGGCTATATTTAATTAAGAAATATCACAGAACCTGCACCCAGTCGTATACCTTCCTACGCCAAGGTGGTGTAAGCCAAGTGTAAATTAAAAAACCTACGGCCAATTTGTGCGGGACAATCTCTCTTTCAGGAGAGCGAAGAGAGGAGAGTTATACCACAGTTAAACCAAAGGCACGCGTCTATTTGATCTTTGCCGCATTTAGCCTCATACTGGTATTGAAATCGCACTGGATACCAGCTGAGCCGAAAGTCCGCAGAGGGTTCGATGTCCCCCAGGCTCGCGCTGAATTAGAGGCTTATAATTTTTATTTCACTTGTCATGGAATTGATCAACGGGATGTTTGACCTAAAGTATATTATGTAAAGTATTTTTGATAGCAGAAAACTGCTTCCTACAGCCCATCAAGTAACGTCAAGATATTGAAAAGTTTTTCGAAATTTTCGAATTTTCCGAAAGTTTGAGCGTCTGTCATTACGGAATTGGATGTTTCAATGAATCCAAAATCATACGAACATAATATCTTCTCGGCGAACAGAATTTTCTGTCTAAATTTTAGCGAGATCGGCTCCACTGGAATCGTTGGTACGTAAAATGTCAGTGACGCAAAACTCTTGATCCACTTGCATCCACAATTAAGTTCTTTATAGTGCACAATATTAACGTGAAGATCGGATCAGGAATCTTAGATCACCGGAAACGTGGGATTTTGATATACGATCATAACCATGCTAGTGAAATAATAGAGAAACAAACCACAACAACATCAATATCTCATTATCCCTGTGATCTATCCCAAATCGAATCCATACATTTTTTCAGGTGAGTATACTGATAATACACTGTAAATCCGAGAGTGTTACAATCGTGTGGAAATAACACACTACCTTGTAGTCGGCGGCGGCCTTTAAACGCACGTAGCTATCCTTTTGTCTTCTAGCACACTATGGCCGAACTTCACTCACTGCTGTGTGTTATTTCAAAAGATTTGAACAACGCCTGAAAGCGTATTCAAAGTGACTACCACACACTTGGATTTTCAGTGTATGTAAGTAGTTTCGTAATTGTCGAACACAAATTTTAATTCCAGCACAGTTAAAGGTTCCTCGCATCAAACCCTAGTTCTTTGCCGAAGATCATCGGGCTGACATCCACTTTAATTTTTTCTCCCAATCTATTATTGCGTGGAAAAATTTCTGAAAAGATACCGTCGAGGGTCAAGGTAGTAGAGTAGAGTAAGCCATGAAGCTCCTACATCGTGCTTGTGCGTGTCTGTGTAAATGCGAGTCTGGAGACTTGAACATCGGCGTTGCCGTTGATGGTTAGATATTTAATCAGTAGTCGGCAAAAACAATGTTTCCGCCGCGGAATGAGTGCAGTTCAACAAATTGTTTTGATAAGTCGCGGAGACAATACGTCGTTAAGACGTCGGAGGTTGGTTTCGAGGGTTGAGGGGTGTAGAGGCGGGGTGAAGATGGGTGCTCTTCGAAGTTTAGATTAAACCCGCCACGAATAAATATTCGTAATGGAGCGCCTGGGTGCCATAAATTAGCATGCGGCCCTCGCCCGCCTTCACCCACTTTTCCCCGCCCCTTTGCCGATGCCCAAAGCTCCAGGTCCTGCGTCAGCCGAAGGAGAAGAAGCTCGCAAGTTCTTCGAAAATTTTCTCGTCGAAGATCTGGTCTGTCATCGGATCAAGATCCTTACTTCGCAATCGACCTTTTGTTTTATACTTTCCGCAAGTAGCTGTTTAGGAGTGGGAAGTTATTTCCCGATATTTCCTCGGTCGTCGATCCCAATACGTCTTGCTGCTTCAGACTCGTGGTGCTTCAATAAAAAGGTATACCACCTCGATACCCAGGGGAACTCGTGCCCAAGATTGAAGTGGATTAATTGGTTGAACGCTCGCGGGGTCGGTGCCGCGCCATCCACCTCACTTCAGCGTCGTTCAATTTTTCTGATCTCGGCCGCAAACTCGTGGCGCCCCAAGTAGCTCGTGGTAATTGATTCCGTTACCCTTCAAAACAGACGATCTAATCTTGGCTGGAACTCTGACCTTGAATTTATTGTATATACTTGAACTTCTTGCGATCATTTCATCTCTAAGACGGTTTGAGTCCTCGCTAAGCATGGAATACGTATCCTGCTTCAAGAGAGTGGGGGAACGATAAAAAATTTCACAGGAAAATTCAGTTCAGTCAGATAGTGAATTCAAACAGGCGTGTAATTGGCAGTATCGTAAAAAGAATCAGTAGGAGAGGAGGCTGTGGAAGCGAAGGAGAAAATATCTAACGGTAGGGAGACGCTGAGGCTGCCCTTGGTTCGGGGGATATCCATAATTTTTTATCGTAAAAACCGCTTCATCCCTTCGGAGAGCGATATTGTTAATATGCAAAAAAGCATCGAAAAATGGGGTGGTGGGAAATGAGTAAGAACTCTGCGAGCTTCGAGATGGGGGATGGGGGATTGGAGAAATGACGACCTTCTTCCAAGATTATCTTGTCCCGTAAATATTACCAGGATATCACAATTCCGATGCTCGAAAATACAAATTATCATCCTCTGGATGGATATATGCCATTGCTTGAGCAAATCAGAGCATTATCATCAGATTTGATGAGGACGTGTATGTTACTTACTACAGACTAGTCGTATGTAGCCGGGAACAGGCGCATATCATCGCTAATCCGTGTGCATCAGTCGAATTGTCAATTACTTGGCTGCAATATGTACGTGGAGACACATATGTCGGTAACCGTGGCGAAACTTGAGTTTCGAGGTGATCTGTAGGGGCGGATCGCAACCAGTTATTTAATTACTACAATCTATCACCGGGTGTCAGAGATATCAGTCTATATAATACAAGATCGATTGCAACCTCGAACCCGTGTTTTGCCGACGCTAAACCTTCAGCGTTTAAAACTTCCCTGCGATTATCGTTCATTGAAGATGCGTGAGAATGGTGAGAAGTGAATGATTCAATATTCGATCATGGCATAATGCGCCGGTTTGTATTCACCCTGTCATCGGAACCATAGTATGGTAATAGGTGAGCGTTTTATGGCAAACCTGGGGGTCTCCGTCGAGTGAGAGTGGGGTGAATGGTGGAGCCATGGGGGGTGGGTAAAATTGAAAATGAGCATAAAAAGCATAAAAACGAGGCGCAGGCAGATTGCCGTGGAATATTCTTCGGCAAAGGGGCAATTCATTTTCGTATCCTATATCAATTTCTTGCTTCACCTCTCTTGCTTACGCCACCCCGCTAAGGCCCCCACCAGCCCAGTTTCCCTCGAGCCGCCGCCGCCGACTCTCAATCTATAGTCTTTTATCCCTTAAAACCGTTAACTCTGCCAGACATCAAGGGGAATACGAATTAGCCGGCATTTCTCCCACAGATATACCAACGTCGATGGAAAAAAATTACCGAAATAAGATGCGGTTCCTGAAGGAATTATTGAACGGAACGGATAACAAAATTTCAAAGACCCGTTTCAATACTTCGCATAACAGTAATTCGACTTCAAAGAGATAATCACAAAAACCAATATCAGATTAGAGAACATTTTTCACAGAACTTCGGTATGAATTAGGTGTAATCAACTCGTCAAACCGTACGAGAAGCTGTCTCACGACCCTCCAAAGTAACTTCAGGCACATTGAAATTGAAGAGTCCAATAGAGATTAACGAGTCAGTGGGCAGATCCAATGTCCAACGTTATACGAGGATCGGGCACGCATCCTGTCGATGTTAATCAACAAATGGAAATAGGTGTGTTGAAACCAGTGGTGGAATCGTGCCTTACCGGAAATTATGCCTTGTTGAAGTAATGAAAATGCTTATAATCACCTTGCTTCCACCTCTTCTAAAAATTGCTAGTGAATTAGCTCACCGATTTTTATCATGAGTCTCAATTGCGTGAGAATAGGAATATTTCAGACTGATAAAAGACAGGGATTCTTGGATGGGGTGGAGGGAATTGAAGGAGGCTTTGTGATGCTGCCATGCTTAGAGGTTGAATGGGAAATGAATTCCAATAATCTATATTAAACCGCCCGTTGTCCGAATAGGGGTTGACGGAGGAGACGAGACTGAGGCAATGCGTCAAAGAGAGAGGAAAAGCTTATTTTCACTCCTCAACTTTTTAATGAATATTCTCAAGCTAATTTGAATAAATTATAACCGATGGTGTTTGACGGCTTTTATAATCGCGTTGAATCCAGAGTCGGGGTATTGATAGCTCTGAGGGGGTTTGAGGACAGCGGGAGGGGTGCAACTGAGCTTCCATTAATTCTTTTGTCTTTAACCCTGGGAGTGATTTTAAGGACTTTTTTTAACGCAGTCCATTAAAATATCAATTAAGCCCCTTTGCACGGCAGTTTTCTAATCAATGCTTTTATTTTACTCCGATTATAAAACCACCCCTATACTGTACTCTGTCCCTCTACAACGAATACCCAGATCTAGTATCCGACCCTGGCGACCAACGCCCATAATCATTCGCGGTATACCGGAATTCCATTGTTTTCCACAAAAACAAAGGGCGATTTAGTATGCCGAAAGGGTCACCCTTACTTTAAAAAAAAGAACCTCCTCAACCAGGAACAATTCTTTTTCACGCTTCGAAAGTACACTGATCTTGCGTTTCGACAGGAACTGTCCCGGACCAAAGGGCGGGGACTAACAATAAGATTTGTGAAGGTCGCCAAAAAACATGTGACAAAATTAAACTATTTGAGAATAAAAACAGAGAGACAGCTGCTCTCAAACAATTGAGCGCGTCCATACTAAAGTCTAAAATGACCTTAGAAGATTAGGCTACTTGCATATATGCGAAAAATTCGAATAAATATTTATTTATGTACTGTATTTTCTAAACTATCAACCATTTGGGCTAAAAAGGTCGTTTGTAAATGAGACCGGGTTCGGGGGGAGGAGGTCTCGTCCGATCCCACGAAGTAACATCGCGTCAGTAGCGTCGGCGTTGCAGGATGCCTTCTCAACGATATTCTACCCTTATTGGACCGTGGTGGCAGTCGAGCGTTCAATGCGACTCGCGGAGTTTGTATCATAAATTTGTGTTTCCCAAGTTGACAAAGGAACGCTCCTCGGCCAATAAAACGATCGATTGGATTTGCTGACCAAAGTAGATAAATAAATGAGTAAATAAATATCGCAACCATTCGCGGAGTCAAATCCGAATGGTCGGGTCCAGTAGCTGTAAACTCGTAACGGGCCATTCGTTATGATTTAATACTAACGCGGTGGTGGTAATGTCGTCACAGAGACTCATCCGCATAAATAATTCGCTTGTCCGGGTTTGGGGTCGGGAGTGAGGGGTCGTCGAGAGAAGGACCACGGGGACAGGGTCAGGATTTTAATGCGACATCTCCTGGGGACGGCGAGGATTGCTCGCCGAGACTAAAAAGGAAGTTTTTAATAATTTTCAATTCTCGCTATATTTATTATTGTACACTTCCTAACCGGGGTAAAGTGCGGGAAAAACAATGCCCGTTTCGCGGTCTTTTTCGAAGAACTCTGCGCCTGATCGTCACTCGCTATACCTACAATTTTCATTCGCATCCCGCTTCCGGCCGCGTCGTGAAAAATTCTCGGCTGACGACGGATCGGAGTGCTGGCCGAGGCTGCATCCGACCCTTAGGGGATGCTTCTGATAAATAAAACTGAGAGATTGGAGATAGGGGAGGCAGAGAGGCCACAACAACAAATCTCGTTCTCTTCGGAATGGATAATTTCATTTTCAAGTTTATGAAAGAATACAGTGGGTATAGGGTATAGTGAAGTGGCGCTAGGAAGCCGTGGAATATACGATCACCTGTATTCAGAATTGCAAATTCTTTAATTCTGAGGCTGCGCGCGGAAGTGCTGCTTGGCAGGAAAATACCTTCATCTGACCTATACAAACATAGCTGGCGAGGATGTGTATTCAAAAATTTGCATAGGTACATTCTGATTAAAACCTCCTAGAAAGTAAATTTAATAGAAGCGTGCGGAGGCGGGGGGCTGTGGGGACGGACGATGCCAACCGGAAAAGGAAGAAACGAGGAAGAAGGATGAACGCGGGAGCTCGAGACTCAGAGAATTCCAAGGGTGGCGAAGAGGGATGAACAAATCTGGATGATAGGATTTTACGTTTTCTTTACTGATTGGATTAATTGTTAATCACTGTCTGCAACGCAAACCTCCCAGAGACGCTAAATGCCATTTGCATCTTCGGACACTGTATCTTCGAGAAAGGCAGCTCTAATGAGTCTATCGACAAAAGTTTTGCGTGATTGCCGATTCATAAAACCACAGAGGAGTGCTAATAAATGCAGCGGTCAAATGGCGAAAATTGGAGGAAAAGGAAGAAAAAAGGAGAACGAAGAAAAGAACAGAAGTGTATTTTTTCTCACTTTGCCGGTATGTACTGTAGATATAAAAAAGTGAGCAGGCACGTCCTTAGAACGGGACTCCTACCATTTCCATCCTCCTACCTCCTGCCTCCTTCCTCCTACCTCGAGGTTCATACGTGTACGGAGGTACCTACGTACGCGGACAAGCAGGCACAAGGGTTGAATTTTAATTATTTTCTCTTTGGTATAATATTTCAATGCTCGCTGGCTCGCCAGCTCGCTAGCTCCACCCTTGTCAAGTAATGTTATTATAATTATACGTGTGTGCGCTCGGGTGCTCATTTCTTGCGCGCGTCTATTTCTGTATTCTCTCCTGTTTCCGTATTTCTATATTCTTCTGTATTCCGTCTGTCCTTCCTCTGTCCTCACGTATTGTGTAATTAAAATGTCATAATTATACGCCTCAAATTCGTCTTGAAATTCACCTTCCTCAACTTCAAACATATCTCTCGTCTCGTTTCGACCATAGTGTACAAATCTGCATCAATTTTCTATTTATCCATTATTATATCATTCTGAACTTTCTTTGTTCGGCAATTATTTCAGTTTCTGTCCCCGCTGTATTTCCTTTGAACTTTTTTTTTGTTATAACGTACGATGTAATTAAAAGACCACAATTACACGTTGGAATTCATGTGAAATTAATATCAACGAAAATACCATTCCACTACTGGTCCCTAGCTTCAGCCTCTCTTGGATCATCATTGCACAGGATTCCCTTTCAATTATTTCATTTTCAGAAACCTGAGATCGCTATCTCTCAAAATATCTCGGCGTTATTCATTTCACTCGCGGAGGGATTTGACTTTGTTTTTTCGTGAACCTCGAGCTTATCGACAAGACGATATCACGACGGGTGGCAATATTTCCTGATAAATTAATTCAAGGCACGAAATTTGCGCGACGACATTATCGAGAAAATTTTCCCGTCAAATCTAATAAAACATAATATAGACGTATTAATCAGGGTCGAGGTGGGCGGCGGGGGTATCAGCGCCCTTTATGAGTCCTGAAATATGACGAAGGGGGCGAAGACATCAATGTCAATAATAATTCATTGATTACTTAATTCACAGTTTCCATGGCAACCAACTCACTTCTCACTCCAGTCAGCTAACTCCCAGCTGCTCTGTTTTTCTCGCGTCGTGAAGAGGAAGCGAGTTTCTTAGGCTCCTTCCACACTAAGCCAGAGTCATCACAAGATAAAATACAAAAACGATATCATTAATTTTCCCCAATTCTGATGATTACACACCCCAATTTCAAAATTGCAACAAAGTTGTTACAAAATGCGTCTTGAACACCGCCGGCTATCACGTAGTAGCGGTGGATAATACGTAGAACCTGCTGTGTGTCACAGTGTGAACGTAGCCTCAAACTTGCTCACGGAGGCAAGGAGAAACATGAAATGAATATTCAGAAGTTATTAGTCTGTAGTGAAATGTGACAGAGTTCACCCTCCTCTCGAAGCATCCTCCTTCATCCCCATCTATACCACCCCCACCGTTATAGATTTTGCGATAGATTCTGTTCAGATTCCTTCGAGCAAGTGGGACGAGATGAGGAGCAGGGAAGGGTGAATGAAGATCGACTGGAAGAAGAAGAAGAAAATTACCTAGGCTGATGATTGGTTCGGAAAGAACGAATTGGTACCAGAGGGTTTTATCTAGTCAAATTCATTTTTTTGTTGTTTCAAAGACTTTCGTGAAATTGTCGCCCATATCTGTCGACCCCTAGTGTCAAAGAAGTAGCAAACGCGGCGCAATCCGTCTCCCGAAAAGACTATAAGACGCTATTGAAGCGATTGAGTTAGGAAGATAGTGATCTGTGCGAATCTGCGAAACTGTTCGCCCGCCAGAGTCAGTTCGGTAGTGGGTATCGTAGCGATATTCAAATTGCATCAATTTCTGTCGAAAAGGTTCCTCTATCTTGTATATCGGTACCGCGGGAATCTAACGGAGAGAAAAGTATCGGCAGATAGCTAGGCCATCGTTTTACAACCCCTTATCGGCACGAAGAACAAATCGGAGGATATGGCGTTGGAAGTTGTCTCTAGGGTGTGTCTCCGATTTCCATGGAAATTCGACGAATGCCACCGTGTAACTCGGGACCAGCAGCAGTAGCATTTGCGAATATTGAGGAAACACTCATTAAGGAGTTTGCGTTCAGGAATTCGTTGCCTCAGCTACTTTGACAAAGTGAACGCGTCTTCTCCTTGAACATGGTGACGAAGCTCAATACATGGGTAGAACTATCAAAGTGGCACACGGTGCATCGGAAACCGTTTCAACTGAGAAGGGGTGGAAATTGTGAACAAGTTTGGTGGCTCTGATTCGTCGCCGGTTTTGACACAGAAAGCAGTTTAGATTCTTCAATCAGTTTCAGGGAATATCGCGAGCGTTTTCGCTGACCGTCCGGGATTTTTATCTTAACGGTTATACATGCCGTGTTTTTATACCCTTCCGACCGACCCGCAGATTCGTCGCCTTGAACGAAATCCGGAAAAACAACGAAAGTATTATCAACGAAAGTATTAATTTTCCCCCCGGACGATCCCTATGACCAGGCCGTAGAGATACGAGGTGTATTCGAGATCATAGCTTCACAACGAATAATTCAGTATATTTTCTTCATTTCTGCAAACAGTTTCACCAATTAATTTTTTGTTCACTAATGAATAAAATTCACAAACAATGATGCTATCTGGAAAATACATTCTCCATTTCGGAATAACAAGTGGACGGTTCGTCCAAATTTTAAGGGGCGCTAAAAAAATTAAAATCATCACGGAGACAGCTATTCTTTTGGTGAGTCTGCTGCATAGTGATCGAACCGTGTTTTGAATTGGTTTTATTGACTTTTACGATTTTCTTGCGAGATGTGATTCGCAGATTGAGTCAGTTGCGTTCATTTAACCATCATGATGTAAATACTCTGCTGAAGCTTTTCGACTCGAAAACTCTGAAGGCAGCGAAGTTTCTCTGCAAAGTACTAGGTATTCCAGAATTTTCGAAATTGTACTGACGAATCCTTGTTCGCAAGATGTGATAGAGTTTTTGGCAGATAACTTTGGAAGTCTCATACGCAAGATATCTTGGGCAGAATTTTACTTTCGCACTGCGTTTCCCTGACATGTGAATTATGATTGAACCGACGCAAGACTTTCTTCCCTTGAAACATATCCTCCCGAGGTGGATGTTGGAGGGTACGTACATGCGCGCACGTCTGTCCGTGTGCTGATCCCGGCTATATTGCATTTATATATTATGTCGAAAACCTGGGTATCGAAGGTGTTGCTGATCTTATCTACTCCCCTCGTCCTCCGCATCCCTTAGCCAGTTTCTCAACCACTGTGTGCCCCTATTCCCTACCTTCATCCCCGTCAACGCGGCACACGACTATACATCACGCCTTCGTCTTTATTAAACCCATATTTTTCAGGAAGCCTCACTTTCATGATCTAAAGCACGCCTCCCTGCTCACTCAAAAATCAGCCGGGTGAGGTTTGCGAAGTTTTTTCTCAAGGTTCCTCCAGTTCTCGTCCGCCACAAAACACATAAAATTACGAATGAAAGCACGGCTTTCGCGCTGCCAACGTTCACCACCCGGACTTCTGTCTGGCGCCTTTCCGTCCAATAAAGACCAGATTCGTAGGCCAAAGGATACACCGCCGCGAAGATATCCGAATGAATATTGAGCCGTATCAATCAAATAAATCTTAAACTTGTGTGGTTTTTCTTCTTTTTTTATTTTGTTAGCAGCTAGAAAACCTGTTTCAAGAATGAAGCTAAGGGTGAGATAAAGAAACCAAAATTGTCTTGGTAATCTAGAATGCTGAAGCAGCGAAGCACTGAAACCACGGCAGATATAAAGCATTCCTTCAGTTTATTAGTCAGCCAACGGTAGGCCTCTCTTTATATTAAACATGTGCATTATTAATGCCCAAGTATAACCGTAAAATGCTGATGAAAAAAAGTTAGCAGCCCTCGTTTCCCGTGGATAAAAAAAAAAAAAAAATAAATACTCGGGGAGTGAAACGGGAGAGCGGAGACTGACTTATTTGACGCCCATAGTCAATATTAATGGCTAATTAAAGCTTAATTAGGCACGAAACTGAAGTTCTCTTGGGATTTCAGAATAAAGTATGTGCCAGCAGAAAAAATTCGACCATATATTTTCCAAATCCCAATCGATAACAGCGCTTTGACCGCTCATTCTAGCAGATACCCACATCGTTAAGTGTCTCTTCCGAAGATGTACACAACAGCTATTGATGTGGCATGCGCATGAAGTGACTGTTTATGAGGCAAGGTTATGTTTTTCGTACGAGCCACTGTTTTGCCCGAGCCTAAGGCCTTCCAGCGGAGAGTACGAAAAACATAATTCTTGCTGAACAGTCACTTGACGCATGAGCCCTATACAATTTTTTTTCACGGAAAAAGCACTGACCGTCACTTTGACGCTATTTGAGATCCGCACGAACTGCGTATAAAAACTGCAGTATAAAGACTTTATACCACAACTTGGAACTTAGCAGTATAAAGTGCCACTTTACGGCTCGGCAATAATTGACTTTGCAATACCTGTGCCGTAGAAAAAAAAGAAAAAAAAACATGAATCTGCAGTTCCGTGCACCAGTCATGAAAAAGATACTCAAAGGGCAGTAATAATTGAACAGTAAATTTGGGGGAAAAAATTAGAAAAAAAGTGTCGGATGATGTTTGAGTGATGTAGCACACCCTCCGCTCTCCGCCCTCTCGGCTTCCTTCATTAATGTAATATAAGGAAGAGTCAGGGTTTCGAACGAGGCGGAGTATCCCCTAGGTTTTAATTGTAACCCAGCCGATATAACCCCACGACGACATTCATATTGCAGCCACCACATCAGCAACGTCGTTGTCATCGTTGGTGGGATGGTAGTGGAACCGAGTATTGTCATACCTTTCTTTATTTCCCCAGTGGGCTGAATGAGGTTATACATTTTTTCCACTAAGGCAATACCTCCGTCTTCTTATTAGCAAAGCTAATTGGAAATACAAATGGTTATTCACGGTAAGGGAAGGGACCGGTTCGAAGAAGAGGGAAGCGGGGTTACACTTCTGTGTATTAAGGTCGTATTTGCCCTGGATAATTACGACTTTTTTCCCGACCAATTTGGATGAATAATTGATTTTTTTTTTCCCTCCCTAACCCCGTCCTCGACTCTCTGAGCCTGTCCAACTGCTCCAAAGCTCCTCAAACGACAATCGCTCTGAGGTTGAACAGCGTTGAGAAGTGAGTAACTTTGGAAAAGGAATATTGAACAGAGGGGAAAAAATGGGCCGTCAACCAAGACCTGCTAATTGCAAGTAATACGGGCAGGGCAAGACTGTGGTTGTGATTGTTTAACCTCTTCATGTTGACACGCGCACCCCTACAAAGTTTTTCCACCTTCATAACGCCCCGGTGGTTATCAATTGCTATAATAGTTGCACAACAAAATTAGATTCAATTTTTTAATTCGTACCAATATTCAGCGCAATAAACTGAACGCACATGTAATCATCGAGTGTTTGTCTACTCACAGTTAATACTTTTGATCTTTTGCACTAGCTTTTTGAATAGTATTAATTGAAAATAACACCAACAAAGCAAATATCTTACGTCAAATGATTCTTCATTCGAATGCGAGGGGCTGTTCACTCTCGAGTTAGGTGAACGTTATCATACGGTTTGACGTAATTCATTACCTTAAATACCGTAAACGCTAGACTCCGTACGTTAAATACGTTAACACTGCGATTCGACAAAGGGACGCACTATTGCGCGCTAAGACGACTAACGACAACGCTATACCTAACGCTAGCACTAAATACGCTACGACTCGAACGTTATTTGCGTTATTTAGTGTAAGTTGCAGATTCGTGCCTTCTTTTCGAGGGTGCCGGTCTAAATTCCGAACGACCAAAAAATATAATTACCGAAATGTCGAAAAGTGAAATCAACGACGGTTAAAAATGTACAACAGGTCGTCATAGGGATAGGCCGAAATATATAGGAAGAAGAATTACGAAATTCAAAAGTTCGAAACCAATTTATAGCGAAAATAAATTCTCATATTGGGGCGAAACTTTAGTATTTTTAACAATTTTCAATCATTCTTAATATTTTTAAATATTTTCCAACTATTTCTGGTTTTGGCGATCCTTCATCCAGACCGTTATTTGATCAGAGAGACGCGAATATGCTTGATTTGTGAAGACAAGCTACAATTTCGCAAAGGATTACGATTTTCGTTATTTTGACCTTTCTATATTTTGTATTTCCAAGTCTTGACTCTTCGAATATTTTAAAATCGTTATACTTTTTTCACGGTTTCTGACTGTTCGAAGTTCTGAAACTTTAGTTTTTTTTTTCAATTCAGAAATCTGACCTAATCGTTATTTTGAAAATCGATGTCTCGGTTTCCCGGAATATTGATTATCGTATAATAAATTTTTTTGAAGAAATGAGCGTTCGAATAAATAACCCTCTCACTGAAATAGACGTTGGATTTTTTGGGTATTCAATAAAAAAAATCGTTCTTCTAATGTTCCGTCATTTTTGAATTCCTATACAAAAAATCGAGATATGGGCCGTTCTATTTTTTGGTCGTTCGAAATTTTGACCGGCACCCGTGTGAATAATTTAATTGCGTATACATTCAAAAAAGTTAATAATATGAATTTATTTTCACATGAAAAGGTTATCCATAATGGTCTGTAATAGAATCTGAATTCCCGCACTATTAGGAGTGCTGGAATGTAGATTCCCGCACTGCTCTCGGCCTGTAAGGGAATCAGCTATCTCCCGCACTCTCCACAGTGCGCGGAGTCGAACTTCCCATGCACGTGTTATAAAATATACTATTTTCCCTATATAACATGAAAATAAGAAATCACAATTATATCGCTCCGTTCTCTTTCGTTATACCTTGCCAGTCCCGTGGTAACTGAAATGATCCTTATGCTGTGGAGGTTTCAAAATATCGATGAAAAATGTACATTTCAGTATACCTATGCTCGTGGCTCATGAACACAAAATTAAGGCCAAATCGGCGCCTTGGTTTCTATTTACCCCACAGATAATTTTGTAACAAACTGAAGTTTTATGAAGTATATTTGAGATAAAAAATTCAAATGAATAAATTTATTGATTAATCAAACAAGCAAACTGTTGTAAGGATGTGCGTATACATTACTATGAGAATTAGATCATACAAAACTGTGAGATACTTTCATAAAAACATAAAAATAATTTAAAAAACTGTTATTTGACTCTGAAGTCGAAAATTGTTGTAACAGTGGGCATCTCAGCCACACGTGGCGCCCTCATTACTTTTATTTCTTTGTTAAGAGAGCGAGCGACCCTTCTTGTTACCTTACCGCATTTTCACTACGCACGCTAACTGACGCCTTCGACGGACAACGTCGCACCTTACAAGGGGAAGCTAGATGCGAGGGGTGACCGATTCGGAACATCTTTCGCCCACATGTAGGGTGCACCTAGGGGTGTACCAGGTCCAAGTAATATGGCGCGCTTCTCAGCCGTTTTCGAGATAGAAAAAATCGAGAATTTTCGAGCAGTCATATACTATTTGCGTACGACCGAGTACCACGAGCGCGTAGCGTAGTCAGCAACGTCTCCGCTTCGTAAACGCTGGATCGCCGGATCGAATCCCGGTGTCGACACTTTTTTTTTCTTTTTTTTTTTTCAAATATTTCATTTCTACGGCAGCTGCTATGCGAATAACTTATTATCTTTTCTCTTATTCTATTCCATTCATATAAAATATCTCTGTAAATCAATGAAGAAATATTCAAGTATGAAAAAGGTGCATAGTTCGTGATTCCCAGGTCTTGTATTCCATGAAGGATGTAGGTAGTTATTGCTTTCCGTGTTTCTACGATAAGTACCACCCTAGTTCTTGCACTATTGATAATGAATGAAACGCCAATAAAAAGTTTGATTTTTCTTTGGTAACACATGGATTTATTCGTCACGATTCTTTGCCTACCTTCCACCTCAATACCAGCACCTCGTTATTCCTTATTCCTACATAATAATCCACAATAAAAAAAATATATACATTAATTCATCGAAATAATAAGTTATTCGCATAGCAGCTGCCGTAGAAATGAAATATTTGAAAAAAAAAAAGAAAAAAAAAGTGTCGACACCGGGATTCGATCCGGCGATCCAGCGTTTACGAAGCGGAGACGTTGCTGACTACGCTACGCGCTCGTGGTACTCGGTCGTACGCAAATAGTATATGACTGCTCGAAAATTCTCGATTTTTTCTATCTCGAAAACGGCTGAGAAGCGCGCCATATTACTTGGACCTGGTACACCCCTAGGTGCACCCTACATGTGGGCGAAAGATGTTCCGAATCGGTCACCCCTCGCATCTAGCTTCCCCTTGTTAGACGTAGTGACTCGCTCCTTAAGCGCACTATTCGCTCCTTAAACACACTATTCTTACACTATTCGCTCCTTAGACCGCGCTACTCGCTACTTAGACACACTACTCGCTCATTGTGCTAGTGATCTTAACGCAGTACACAAGACTCGTACTGTTTTCACTAAATTCCTCAATTCCGAACGTTATTCATACGGTATTTTATAACTCGACGTTATTTGCAGTTGATTGTATACAGATTCGAGCACTAAAAACGTTAAATCCGAGAGTGAACAGCCCCTCGTTCGAATGTGTTACGCTGAATGCGTTAGGCTAAACAAGGAGAAGTAAGATATTTAGTTGTGCACTTAGATTATATAAGGTGAGACGGTTACATTACATAAACAGGAAAATGTGCCCTTGGCACGTTAAAATCAATTCCCTATTGTGGACCGGACTCTAAATTGGTCTGTTGTCAAACTCTGGTTTTCGGCGACTCCGCTATTGTCTCTGATACCGTAAGTCTCCGGGATGAGGACGCAGCGATATCATTCGGTCGGAACTACTGACCCGCACTGTTATTTCGTGTGTCATTTGGGATAAGACGTCGCACCGAACAGTTGTGTCTTAATTCATATATTGATATAAATCTACCTGTGTAACTGAAACAATTATAAGGATTAAGACTTGCCTCTTCCATTGGTGAGTACCAGCTAAATCCTAATAAGTATTAGTAAAATAACAAGTAAAAATATTCATTAGGTAGTCCGCTAATAATTGATAGTGTTCATCTATGCCCACCAAGAAAAAAACTATCCATGATTCAGTACTTGAAATTTTCTTGTTACAATAATTGTGTGTGTGTGCGCGTGTGTGTATGTGTGATACTACATAATCGATGTGTCCTACTTGCAGGTAAAATGCGGTTGAAAACTCTACCCAGGCGCAGAAGACCGCATTATTCATATGCACCGATAAACGATGCTCAAGAATGTATACGCTCAACGGATATCACGCAGGACGCGACCAAGGAGAATACGGGTATAGGAGAATACGGTATACCGTTGGAGACTTTGAAGGTGAGAGTTATAAGGTTTAATATACGACTATCATTATATTATTAATTTTTTTTTTTACATTGGTTTGATTTGTTGTTTTGGTTTGCAATTTGTATCAATCAAAAATGTCCCAAAGCGCACAATCTGCACTGGTTGGAAGTCTTCACATGCGAGGAAGCTTTTCCATTTAGTTAGAATTCCCCATAATACTTCTTCTTCTTCTTCTTCCAATATGGTTTCGTCCCCGTATATCATAAGCTGGGGCAAGTGTCAACTGATAATACGATTATACGTACGATCTACACATTGCGGTTGCTCGCTCAAATAACGTGGCGTACGACCGTCCTTGCCTACACTAAGCAGTACATCTGCAGGTCAATTTTAACCGCTACATGAAATTACCGAGAAACTCTGATAAATACGGCAAGTTGACCTACACTACCGAGCAAAATATCAGCTTTGACCTCGGTTCAATCGCTAAACATCGATCTCGCAGAATATTTATCCGTTTTTGAATCAGAATACCGTATATTAATCATTCTTGGGCTTTTTCAGAAACCTGAAGCAAGAATTTGTCAGATACCGGTAGCTGTAGGCGGCTTGGACCAGAGGCAACTTGACACTGGAAAATATCTTCAAAAAATTGGTGTTAACTTCAAGGCCAATGATCAAGAGACCGAGAGACTCGAGGCTGTGGATCTTTCCATAAGAAATAATTTGGTGGCTACAGTTGCGAAAGAGCAAGCGGTGAGCGAATCGTCAGTGTCGAATCTCACAAACAGTAGTGATAAGTTCGCCGGTAGTCTGTTGTACCAAATTATGATCGACCCTACGTTTGTTGAGAATATAAAAAACACAAAAAACATTAATAAGTTGACGTGCAAGTTCTGCAAACATCAATTTGCGAGTGACGATGAGCTGGGTAAACATTTGGATGCTCGTCTAAACGAATTCGATCATATCACATGCTGTGCTTGCGGTAAAACTTTCGGGCAAAAACGATATTTACGATATCACCAAAGGTGTCACGTCAAGAAGAATCAATTCACTTGCGGAATATGTACAAAAATATATTCGAGGATGGATAATCTCACCCGCCACAAAGCCTATCACACAAATCCGGATAAGTACCCGTGCACAATCTGCGAGAAAGCGTTTTCTAGGAGGGATCTGATGATGAAACATCTAAAATCTCACAAAGGAAAAAAGATAAGCTGCGATCTTTGTCAACGAGTTTTCGCCAGTTCGGCAGAAATGGAAGCTCACAGGATCACGTTGCATCTAACAAATAACGAAAAATGAATCGATGCATTTGAAAGAAGATACAATTATTATTTTTCTTATCTTATTTTTGTTCTTCAGAAAAGAAAAGTTTTTTTTCTTACGTTAAGTTTTTCATCGTTGAATCTATGTACCATGATAATACATAGAAACGAGATTTCTTTTTTTTTTGTTTAGCCTGTAACTTATAGAGTCCATACAGATTTCACCGCGTGAAACTTTTTTCCTATGATTTTGATGTGATATTAAAGTAAGCTGTCGAAACAGACTGTAAATGTGCCTTACAAAGGAGATTTGTAGTTAATTTGAGTAATCGAAAAAATTAGTGTGTGAATCTGCACTGTTGATGTATAAAAACTATGTCAGTCATATAATTTGATATTGTAGTTTAATTTGGAAACACGCAAAGTTTACTGGGAGAAACGTCGAGTCACTCGTGATAAAAGAATATGTGATGAAAAAAAATGAAATTCATCATTTGTTTCACCTCGTATAATAACATAGTGAGGAAATTTGTGTGTCAAGAAAATCCACTCAAGTTTTATGTTGATTTTGAACTATTTTTTCGTTAAAAATAATAAAATTTGTATTTTGTATTGATTAAATGAAATGTAAAATAGACCCAAATTCCACACAACGTCTACTTTTTAGAACACAGCATTTTTCACTGTGTAGATTATTACCAACTATGATAATACCGATCCAATATCCGTATCCTATGCATCCATGTAATAAACGAAACATCAACGACCTGAGAATGTGCTAATGTTGTGCACTCATGATTTTTGTTGATCATCCTCTGCTGCAGTTTGATTAATTTTGTTTATCAATAATTTTTGGGGGTGGACAAAGAAGTGGTGGCTAAAAATGTAACTATACTTTTGTGACACCTTGAAATATCTTCAGTAAAATTTTCACGTGAATCGAGTAGACCCTAAGATGATTCCTTCAAGGAGGCAGGTCAGTATAGGCGCACCTAAACAAGGTCAAAATTCATTAATTTTTTTCTCTGGTCGTAATTTTTTTCCTACCAACGGTTTTCACCGTGGTTTGGTACAACAATTGATGTACAATTCGTGTTTTTTCAAGTCAGATTATTCAAAACTGGACGAATGGCAGCATTGTTCTCGAAACGCTGTCTTCAAAGTCTGTGGACACTGACACGTCTGCATTTTCAGTCCGATTATGACATAATTTAAACCGGATCATCTTCAATGTCTAAACTAGTCTTTGACGAACCGGTTTTTTTTTTTTTAATTTTCAATCTCCCTTCATGGTATGCTACCTGGAAGGTCATGAAATGTACTAAAATTTGTTTTTTCGGCACAGGCATGAACAAGTCACTTTTTGACGCCTGTTTTCGGCCCATACAGTGGTACTTTATATGGCTAGCCATACAAAAATTTGTCGAGTAGTTGTCATGCGAAGTTCCTGACTTTTGTTGCGTGGTACGAACTGCGCATCCAAGAGCTGCCACACAAAAGTATTAAACGGCAGTTGATGCGGAGGTCGAAGTGTGGACCTCAACTGGCATCAAAGTGACTCTTAATGCCTTTGCCGGAAAAAATATCGTATGGGGCGCGCCCGTATTCTTCATTGGCTTTACCTCAGGCTCTCCAGGTAAAACCAACGGCTCGTACGAAAAACATAACCTCGCCCGAAGACAGTTACTTTACGGGCATGCCACATAATATACTATTTTTGACTTACTAAAATTTTGTTTCCCACTTCAAATGTTAATAATATCGTGAATTTTTTTTTTTTACAAAAACGGCTCGTCAAAGACTGGTTTAGACATTGTAGATGATCCGGTTCAAATTTCATCATAGTCAGACCAAAAATGTAGACATGTCAATGTCCACAGACTTTGAAGAAAGCGTTTCGAGAACAATGCTGCCATTCTTCCAGTTTCTAATAATCTGACTTTGAAAAAATACGAATTGTACATCAATTGTTGTACTAAACCAAGGTGAAAACCGTTGGTGGGAAAAAAATTACGACGAGAGAAAAATAATTCATGAATTTTGTCCTTATTCAGGTGCGCCTACACTGACCTGCCCCCTTAATCGAGTCTCGCGGGAAATCAATCAGGGACTCAAACTCCGGAAAACTCGTCGCAAGGTAGTAGTGTAGTAGTGTCCCGTTTCGCCCTCCTATACCGTAACTTGATAGTCCTGCTCTCTTCGCGTGGTCTTCACATCTTCATAGTTGCGTCATACACTGTGACACATGATCATAGCATACCTAACCCTTTCCGCAAGTTGACCGAGGACGTCCAGTACAGGTGTTGTGTGGATACATTCAAAAATTCTTCGAACTTCACCAAGGGTTTGTCAAAGGGAGACGGAGGAGCAGAGATTCTGCAGTCTCGATCTTTAGGGATCGTGAAACTGAGTTCTTGCACCATCGGGTATGGTGTATCGGCTCGAGGTCAAATCAGTGTGAAAAAAATGGCAAGTGTGCAGTGTATTTGTGTATTCACAGAAAGGCGTGGAAAAATGTGACGGCGCCTATACCTACTTCGCATACGCACGGCATCGACCGCGCAAGGGATTGTGCGACGAATGCAAAATCTCAGCAGTTATTCAAAAACCACTGAGAGTTTTCGCAAGTACATCCATTTTTTTCCCGGTGTGCAATATCATTATCCGGCTTACGGCCAAGTCAACTGGTCGGTATCGCAGATAACGCCGAAACGGACTCCGCGCGCGGGATTACAGAAATCCGTTTCTAAAGCCCGAAGCATTTGTTACCAATTATTCACACCAAACTCACACTGTAATGAACCAACGTAAGGACGGTCGTTTGAATGAATGCGTGCACGATGTACGATGACGATATGTGCTATGGGCAGGAGGGGGAAGAGGGTAGAGGGTAGAGGGTAAAGGGAAGAGAGACAGGCCAGCAATCCCTTTGATACGGCATTGATATAATATTAATCTAAGCAAGCAAAACTCAAAGGATGACCACCACCCGTCCATGCTCTACGTCACCCACACGCGTAACGAATCACCCGCGATGTAGGACTCATACGAAGGCAATAGCCCAAGGACGGAGGATCGCTCAAAAGCGTATTAATTTCTTCATTATGCGCCGGGCTGACCATCCGCCGTTATTGCCTGGCCGTTGCTGCCGCCACCCCGACTACATCCGACACCCTCGTCTGTCTCGGTCCTTATATTTAAAATTTATTAAAACCCGCCTGGGTGGCGAAGAGAGAGAGAGAGTGGAGCAGGACAACTGCAATAGCAAGGAAACTGCGAGACACCGTTTGCTTCGTTTTTCGAAATTTATTTCATGCACAGCCGAACAAGGAGTATCTTCAGTGTTCAGCTGGGATGAGAAATTAATTGTACCGAGAAAAGAATTTCTACCAAAGTAGAAATTTTCCAGTATTCAAGGGAAGGGCGCAGATTACTGTGAAATTGTCAATAAAGTCACAATAAGAATATCGGGTAGCGATATGAAAATTATTCCCCTATTACATTTTCTTTCTCTTCCTGCCGTCTGGCTTTGCTCCATCCGCAACATTGGGGTCTAATGATCTTTCCCTTTTTTTGAATACGATTTATTTGATCACTTCAGAAATATTGTAGAATTGGAATGTCAAAGATACTCAATTTCCAAAAAGCTCCGAATAATTAATACCACATTAGGTAATTCTTTCGGAGTGCAAGTGAATGAAACTCATTCCCAATGATTTCAAGACATTCTAAACGACTACATACGATTTTCCAACCCAACCATAATCGCATACAATTTAACTCGACATATTTTGATACTCCAAAAGAATTTCATACGTTTTAGGTCTGTCTATATCAAAGAAAAATCTAGCCATTAAAAAAAAAAAAAAAACGCTGCGTCTTCAACTGCTCTCTAAATTCCTTGGAGTGAAATTTTCACTCTTAGCGTGGAGTGAAAAGTGGGGCACTCTTTTTGGAGTGAATTTCCACTCTTATGGAGTGACATACTTGACTCTACTTGAAAGAGTGAACATTTTCACTCTAATTATGCGAGTGGTATCTTCTTACTCTAGTACATAGAGTGAATCTTTCCACTCTAATTTCGAGTGACTGTTATCTGACTCAAAGTTTCACTCCAAGAGAGAGTGAATCTTCGATCCAACCTCCGGCACACCAAGTTTCAGTACCCGTGATCGCCACGCGGCGGCGTTGCTTCTCACAGCCAGCCATATATTCCAGCGCCGCGCGGTGGTCATGTTACTTGTTCCTGGACTACGGCTGGACCAATACTTCCCAGAGATTCAGGTGTTAACCAAACTCTGAACAGAAGACGAAGTTGGAAACAATTTTAAAATAATTGCAGCTTTGCTCATTTAACTTATATTTCGATTAATATCGGTGAACACCTGCTTCTCCTACTTTACTTCTGCAACTTCTTCACATAATTCTTTTTGGGATTCTCCTTACAGTCAAATGACAATCTGTCATAATTGATATAATATTGACCATATTGACCGAATTAAGAGAGCAACAAAATCTAACTGGGTCCCCTGCATTATGAAAATTTCACCCCAAAGTTAGAGTGAACCTTCCACTCCAATATTCGGAGTGAATAGTCACTCGACTAACAACTGAAAATTTCACTCGATAGGAGTGAAAAGTCATCACTCCACTGCCTAGAGTGAACCGTCTCACTCCTAAAAGGAGTGAACCTTTCACTCCTAATGAGTGAACTTTTCACTCTTAAAGAGTGGACAACGTTGTCACAACGGATGGAGTGAATATTCACATTTTCCAAGAGTGAAAAGTCACTCTGGTCCCATTGGCACGATTTTCACTCTCTGGGGTGTTAGGATTGATTAAACTAGAGTTCCTACGTAACTAAAATATTACTAGATCTGGGGGAGAACTAGTGCAATATGAACTTACCCATCTACTTACCTTTCTTGTACTCTATGATTGTAAGAACCGGCATAGAGAGGAAGTCTAATAAAAACATTGTTAACGAGATTTCATCCTATTTATTCTGCGCCATCAGAGTGAATATTATATAATGTAAAGAGTGAAATTTCACTCCAATAAATTTAGAGATCGTTTTTAGATCACAAATATATCCTCCGATTCTCTTGGAACAGAACATAGATTTTTTGCGTCATTAGTACAATCACAGTCGTTGTGCATGCTGGAGTAATGAAAACATCATTTACATACCTATAGGCTTATGCACATTTTGACGTAGAATGAGATGCGAAGTGTGAGACTCTAAATTTTTTGGAGTGACATATTCACTCCAAGCTCAGAGTGAGAGCGTCATACACTCGACTTGGAGTGAAAAACCACTCTTTTAGAGTGAAACTGATCAATTTTTCGCAAAGAGTGAATATTTTCACTCTAACGTGTGGAGTGGTTTATTTTTCGCTCCAACTATCACTCCACAAAGAGTGAAGAACCCACGCAGTATGTTCTGTGCAGGCCCTCGGCCGCGGCGGCGTAACGAACAATCTCTTCAATTTTATCAACTTTGTCCACAGTTTCGTCTCTTCCAGTCGCCTTTGAGTATTAATTATACGATATTACGATATGCTTGTGAAACGTAACTATTCATTATCCGAAAGTGTGAGGATTCTAGGTATACAGCAAACTTAAAGTGATTCGCGGAAGTGAGGTTATGAACTACAAATTTGTCAGGATCTCAACGAATGCTAACAAAATATGTAATCTCTGATGCACAGTCGGTATAGACCGAATCCATTGCAAATCGGCCAGGCGGGAAATTGTGATGTCGCAGAACTTCCCGTAATGGAAATATACCTATGTTTTTTCTGAGGTGAAAAAAGAACCTGTATTATTTGAGGAGTGCAAATGCCACTCTTGAGGAGTGAAAATGCCACTCTTGAGGAGTGAAAACGCCACTCTTACAAGGAGTGAAAATCCCACTCTCAAGATTAGAGCGAATTTTCACTCCAAGGAAAGAGTGATCATTCACTCTAGTTGGAGTTGCGCTGTTTTCAGTATTGCTTGGAGTGAATTTTCACTCCAATGGAGTGAGTTTTCACTCCAAAAAATTTAGAGAGGATCTAATCAACGAACATTTGATTACATACACTTGAAATAATTGCGCCGTCTTTATTCGGGAAGTCTTAACAGAAAATGGTTATCCCAAGGCGGGGTTTGAGGCAAACCCATTTACCAGCGCACAATAGGCGCATTGGTAATTGGCTCAACGATATGCTTGATAGCTGTGTTGAAAAATGTCATTCGGTCCTATATTTATGCACCATAGATATCTGAAGAAATGCAGACGATTCAGGTACTTGATGTGCATTATGCTTGTGAACAGGTAATCATTGCCGTGAATTTATTGTTCCATGCGATCCGTTTGGTCCCAGGTATAGTCTCCGGCAGTCAGATTTTAATGCCTTGTAAGTGGTTCCATACTTTGTAAGTGGTTTATTGCAGAGTTTAATTTCCTTCCAGTAGACTTAGTGCACTCGTATACCTGAGTCTGTCACGCCGTTGCTGCCGCAGCGCCTGAACTCGATCACCGTCCTAAGGGCTTTATCGACCTCCACATTCAGAAAAGAATAAACATTCGATTCTATCAATGAGATCGTTTGATGTGGCATCCCGAGTCAACATTTAAGGCTAGAACCTATTTCTTTTATTTCACATTAGCCGTTACTCTCCGTTGAATCTATTAGGCCATATTCGCATATTTCAGTGCTATCGTCCTCCTTTTCACTCCACTTCAGCCACCGCTGACGCTTTTGAACCTCCTTCAAATCGCAAATATCCAGCAACCATGAACCTACGTCCCCCCCGACTGGAAATTTTGTTAAGGCAGTGATAAGGTCCTGGCCAGGTTTGCCCTACTGCCCGATCAGGCTCACATCAGGTAAAGTAATCAGGCCCACATCAGGTGGAGTGATCAGGCCCTGACCTCGTTTGTAACGCAGCGTTCCACAAGAGCCTGATCAGGCACCCTGCTCCGGCCGCCGTCAAGGTTATCGATCAGGGACGGATCAGGCCGCCTGATCCGGGTGTCGGTCAGGCCCACATTAGATTTACTGATCAGGCTTTCTGGTCAAGCCCTGATTACATTCGTGAATCTGTGTGTTCATTATTAAACAATAAAAATATAATTACAAAATAAAAATTTTGTGTTTTGAGTAAGCTGAACCACTCATACTCGACCCCATATCGAGGTTAAAACGCAATTTTACTTCAGAAAAACTTCGCATTATTTTGACCTAACCGGGTTTCGATCCAGGACCTATCGCTCGCTCGCATTACTAATCGCACGCCCTACCTATTACGCCAAACTACTTATTGGATATTAGGAAAACTTTGACCTATTAATAATAAGAGCTTCGAACATGATAATATAAATGATTATCCTGTGTGGTACCAGCGGGTTGAAAGCGTACCAAATGGGTGTATATTATGGATGAATGTTACACTTGGCGTAAAACGCGTAATAAAGACTGCCTGGTAGCAACCTGACCAGGGTTCTAGCAGGCACGCCTCAATGTATCAGACTAAACGGATCAGGGGTTCAACACACCTCGGTGAAGGATGCTTGGGGTCAACTTGACAACGGTTCTAATACACGTTTCACTTGACACGGTTCTAAGACATCTAGAAATGATGTTCGTATCAGGTTGAACTGACTGCGGGCCCAACAGGCACACCTAAGTAAGGTATGCCTGAGGCCGACCTGACCAGGGTTTCAACAGGCACGCCTCAATGAGGGGTGGGGGTCAAAATTCCGAAAGATCAAAGAATCGACGGGTCAAAATGCCGAAAATCAAAAAACCGAAATTAGAAGATGTAGAAAGGCTATAATTCCGAAAGTCTATTGAGACGGAAAATGAGACATTCGAAAACAGAAGTGCCGAAAAAGATTCTGCGGAAAAAAAATTTCCCAATGGGCAGAATTACGGCCAGCCAAATATCACAGAGAACACTTGAAAAAAGCCTAAATTTTCGGTTTAGTGACCTTTCGGCAAAATGGCCTCTCCGTGGATTGGTTATTCGGCTCATTGACGTCGTCGGATTGAATTTCGTGTTTCTGAATTTTTGTTACTTTAAAATGCGTATCTTTAAAAATTCGGCATTTTGACCCGTCGACTTTTTGGTCTTTCGGAAATTCGGGTTCAACAGGCACACCTTAGTAACGGATGCCTGAGGCCAACCTGACCAGGGTTCTAGCAGGCACGCCTCAATAAGGGCCGTATCAGGCTAAACGGACCAGGGGCCCAACAGGTACACCTTAGTAACAAATACCAGAGCTTGCCCCGATCAGGGGTACAACAGGCTTACCTCACTGAGGTAAACCTGATGCTCACCTGATCAGGACCTTATCAGCTATACCGTAATGTGGCAAACCTGATTTCAACCTGATCGGGGCCTCGTCGGACGACAGGCTAGCCTGACCAAATTTCCAGTCGGGCCGCCGTTGGACCCAAAGACTCCCGTCTTGGTAGCCTCCTTATTTGGATCAAACCTTGACCCTACGTAGCCTCGTTTGGAGCCAAAGCAGGCGAGGACAATTTGGACTGAAGACTCGGATTCAGAAGGAGGTGACGCGGGGTCGAGAAATGAGACTCAACCTACTTGATTTCAGTTTTTACCCCGTGTTCGTAGTTCAGAGTGCGTCCGCACAGCCGCGCAGGATTCCATTCCGTTTCCGCAAGTATAACGCCACCTGCTTATGATAGATACCACGACTCGGTGAGGACAATTCAACACTTTGAGTAAGATCCAAATGTGATCGCAGTTATGTATAACCCCAGATCCTCGCAGTAGCTGGTTGCATTGAGCATGTTTAGCATAATTATTTTGTTGCAAATTCGAAACTTCCAAAAATTATCAAATTATTCTGACGTAATGAATAATGTAGAACTCAATTTTGGAATCTTGGGTCAATGATGCCACGTATGTTAACGTTTCCGCCCTGGCGAGGGCCCTATTCAGAACTCAACAGGAGCATCTGGATTACCGAAAACACAAAAAGATAACTTCCTACTCAGAATGATTGTATCGTTTACAAACAATCTGACGTACTCTCTTGTAAAGTTCATTAACTCGGTACTCTGTAACTGCCCACCGCCAGCCTCTAATGTTAAAGACAGCTTTCAGCTGGAGGCAAAGCTGAAGAACTTCGAAATCTCAACCAACTACGATTTTGTCTCGTTAGACGTCGTATTACTCTTTACGAACGTACCGCTCCAGCTAGCGATCTCAGCGGTCTCAAAACGTTGGGGGGCTGTGTCCGAGGGTTTGAACGTTTCGAAAAACCATTTCTCCGAGGCATTAAAGCTGTGTTTTGATGCCAGCTTCCATTTCTCCCCTATCTCCAATCCTTTTCAACTTCGTAATGGATGACCTTGAAACTGAGTATCTGGGCCAATTACCCTTCGTGGTCCCGTTTTTTTGTCAGATATGTCGACGACATTTCAATGTGTATTCTTAACGACTGCTTAGATCTAGTTCTGAAAACTTTCAATAGCTTCCATCCCCGGTTACAATTCACGTCGGAAACAGAAATAGACAACAAGATCAACTTCTTAGATCTTACGGTGACCAATAGCGGAGCAGGTGTACTCAAAGACTGGTACCACAAACCTACTCCGTACCGGATAACCTAAATTTTCACTCGCACCACCGTATCCAACAAAAGATTGGTATTATTTATGGTGTAGTGGACCGGAGCGGTTTGCTATCTGACCCACCTTTTCATCTCAAGAATTCGGAATTGGTACGAGAGGTATTGAAAATAGTTACCCTGATGGTTTCATTGACACTCCCCAGCAAACAGTGGCATACCTGTTACATCATTTTGAGGTCACATTCACGAAACATTGCTACATTCCAATTTAATGTACCGGGTACATCACAGGTCTCTTAATCACGAACGTATCGAGTACATACTGCTGTTATGTACCAGAGACCTCTCATTCAGGAAACAGTGTTACATACCATATAATGGATGGCGACGATGTACCAGCTACATTACTTGCACGATGGCTTTGTTACATTACACAGTTACGTACAGATCATTTAAAAAGTTAACACACCCGAACCGAGGGGGGAAATAAGTCCAGAGTTCAGTGAAGATATATTGTATCTTTCTCCGGTTGATTCAATATCATTCTTACATTCCGAATCATTACTGTTGTTCGGATTATTTTTCCAAATTAAACTTAATTTCCCTCGGTCCAATTATTTAATTACTTTTCTTTGGATAATCCTCGACGCTTTGACTATTGTTGGTGTTACCTGGGCGAGGATATCGCAGGTTGTGCTGAAAAGTTAATCTTTGTTGTTCTTCAAATGACTAAATAAAAAGGCTGACCTGGAATTCCTTCTCGCAATTTATCCATAATAGTAGTTTACATTTTGCAGAACATTTCAATTTAATTCCACCAAGTCAGTGATGAACATAACCTCAAAGTATTTACGATCGGTAATAGTGAACTTCAAGACTGCGCTGGTTAACGTGAAACTGATATTGGGTTTATTGGGTTTACTAACGGAACCGCTAAAACAGTTTGGTTGTGTACAGTAGGGGAGACCGGGGCTAGTTGTCACACGGGTTAGTTGTCACAGTGTCCATATCTCCACCGCTAGATAACAGATCGAACGGTGCTATAGATCAAAGTTGTAGTTCGATGTTTGAAACAAACTAATGTCGTTAAATTGCATACCGCATCATATTCGGCCTCGCAGTGATCGATAAACTGAAATCGGACCTAAAAAGTAATTATTTTCCATCTTCTAATATGTCTTTTCTCATTTTATAGACTGCCTTGAGAAATTTCGCTACACGATATTCGGAAAGGTTACTCTTAACGCTTTAATTTGATGTACATATTGTTGATATTTGAATGGCGGGTCAGCAAGATGTGCAAATTTTTAAACAAAATAGCGGGTTGGGGCAGGTTGTCACAAAATTATTGGGGCAGGTTGTCACAAAATTATTGGGGCAAGTTGTCACGTGTAAAAACTCACCCCATTTTGACTTGACCATGGTTTTTTGAGTTGAGGTCAACTTTCTCAAGATTCTCGGAGTCTGGGTGGGATGTCGCATGGTTTGTGGGGTGTTCGGAGTCTAGGTTGACTGTTTCGTGGTTTCCAGGAGACAATACAATGAAACCCGTTTTCGCCATTGAAAATACTCGGGACAACTTACCCCGGGGTCTGTGACAACTTACCCCGCCTCGGGGCAAGTTGTCCGCGAATTTTTTTGAAAATTCGAAAAAACCTACTCAGACTTGCTTTAGAATAACCAAAAATTTTCTGTAGGTGCGCAAAGGATGCATCTACAATACCCCATCTCAAGATTTGCGAAAAAAAAATTTGGAAAAATTCTAAAAATCAGAGAGTAAAAAGTGTGACAACTAGCCCCGGTCTCCCCTACATCAGAGCCGTCGATTCATTGAATTTTCCACTTAATAAAAGATATCGAATTTGTGATTCATTAAGTTTTCTATTAAATAAGAGAAAGAGGTTCAGAATTTCTAAGACAGTTTGGCGTAGTGGGTAGAGCGCCTGACTAGTGAGACGGACGAGTGCCATTGAATGTGGTTCGAATCCCGGTAAAGAATGACAAAAACGGAATTTCTTTCAGCGATCTACAAATAGATTTTAATTGATCCATAGTAAACGAAAAGTTGATAGTATACTGTAAAGTATTATAAAATGCGCGAATGAGGATTGAAATCGCTTCTCTAGTCCTAACGAGGGGCATCTCGAACGGCCGCAACGTTAAGAAGGAATTGTTATAATTTTTCATCTTTGACACCAAAATTAAATGGAGCAGGCTGTCTTCGTTACTCATGCATCTAATATCGTCCACAATACTAATCAGGTAATATTTGTAGGTATTGAATATCAATTTCTGAATGCTGATTGTCGTTCAAGCCAGGAGTCAACCGTCCATGATCCGTTGCGTCTCGAAAATTAAGTTCTATGATATGGAATACGCGGGTTCTGTTATTTTAGAAGATGCGGAGGGGATACCCCTGCGGAAGTTTGTCATATTGATACCGGAAATCGGTTAGCGAAAAAAACTTGAAATAATTCGCAGATGCTCTTGTGATATCAATCTCCGTCATACAAGATTAGAAATCGTAGAATATATGGGGTATTCCATGCGAAGCGGGACAGGTTTCGGCCGAGGGTCGACGAATTTGACGCCCGTCCAGAATCTCGTTCCTCACTACCTTGTGACGAGTCTTCCGGAGTTTTAGACCCTGATTGATTCTTGATTTCCGGTGAGTCACGATTGAAGGAACTTTCCTGGGGTCGGTTTGATTCACTTGAACATTTTACTGAACATAGTTCGAGATGTCCCGAAAGTATGGTAAAATTTTCAGCAACTCGTTTTTTTTTATTCGCTGGCAATAAATTATTGAAAAAAATTTGTCACGAACAATAAAATTTTTCATTACCGGGACTTTCTTGAAATGAAGTCCGTACACCAAATACTAATACAAAACAGTTGAAAAATAGTCCTGATGACATAAAATAAATTTATTGTTTCCAAAAATATTTTCAATAATTTATTGCCGACGAATAGAAAAAAACGAGTTGCTGAAAATTTTACCATACTTTTGCGACACCTCGAACTATGTTCAGTAAAATTTTCAAGTGAATCAAACCGACCCCCGGAATGTTCCTTCAATCGTGACTCACGGGACATCAAATATCAATCAGGGTCTCAAACTTTGGAAAACTTGTTTCAAGGTAGTAAGGAACGAGATTCTAGACGGGCGTCAAATTCGCCGACCTTCGGCCGAAAACCGGCCCACTTCGCATGGAATACCCCATATGTATAATATCAAGCCTAATCGTGAGCGATAGTAGTTGAAATACCTCGATCATTAATCGGTCGCCTTTATAGTTAGTAATGTCTAATTATTTATAATATTGCATAAATGAAGGATTATAACGAAAATAGGACTGATGGGAAATTAAGCAAACTTGAACTATGCGAGATCGAAATACTCTGTGGTATTGTAGCATTTATACTCTTGAGTTCAATTATTATAAAAATCACAACTCCCCCCTGAACCCCCCCACCGGTATGGTATTGGCGTGGCAATATTTAATCAAACACTCGGTGTGTAAGTCACGTTAAAACTCACCGACGCCCTTCATCCTTCACCCTCCGTCCCGTAACGTACCCCCGGCGCCCACCTATTTCCCATCGACCATATCGGAGCTACGCTCGCACGCGGCGGCTTCAATATTTTCAAATTGCCAGGCGAATGATTTTTATCAAACAAAGCATTCTTCGCCCGGTCATATTTTAATCAATACGTAACTCTCGCCGCGAGGTTGTAATTCGTCAGTCCCCCGTCCGCTTTTTGCTTTTGCTTTCGCTTTTGCCTTTGCCTTCGCTCCGCAGCTTCGATAAAAATTAATATTAGAACTCGTGTTTCTTCGTTCAGAAAATATTCGTTGCCGTCGCCCGGTATGAATTTCCTCCTACACGGAGTTACTACCTCCCTACCTACTCCAGAGCTTTATTGCAGGCCTGCAAAAAATCGAATCAATTAATTATTTTCGAGGACGGTCCTTTACTTGCATCAAAAGCTCCGACATTCCGTCCGGAAAACTCGAAATCTCCGTGTAACGTGGCAAGATCATGTTTCTGTGTCGTTTTACTGAATTTCTAGCTCAGTCTTCACGGTGCTTTTGCATCAGAGAGTTTTCCACGAGGAAACCGATTCCTTATCAGTGAAAGGCGTTTCGCAAAGGGCGACCGCAAGACAGTGCTCGAAATTATATGCAATAATAAAAATTGTGTGTTGTACACCTTGTTCAATGTTCAATTTCACAACACTCGTATCTTCCACTTAAGAATTCCTCCCCACCATCGGGCGAGGGGTGGTTCTGCGGGGGTGGCAAGGAGGGTCCCCTTCGTTCTTTTTGATCTCGCTAAAGAATTCATTAAGTTTGTGGCTGCGGCAAGGTATTAAAACGGGCCTCGAAATTGCCCGCGAATTTCGCTTTGAAGGCACCACCAGGGGACTCCCACTCGTTCTCGTGACAGGAAGGAGGTATAAGCGTATCGGTGATTTTTTCAATTGATATTCGTTGCGCTTGAATTTTTCTCGAGATTTTTTCTGAAGACTCTTGTTTTTTTTCGGAACCGCAAGTGCAGCCCCGGGATTTTGTTCTGGTGATATCATTTACAAGTGTGACGACTTGGATCGAACGCTCAAAGTTTAATTGGTGGGTTTAATTGGTGTATCGATGGCCGGGGATTAAATAAAACGAGAGCATCGTTCCTCGTCCGTATTAATATATTCCTCTTGCGGTATAAAAAATCTGTGTAATCAATTATTGAACCTTTTATCTCATATTTTACGGCCAATGAGTTCATCCCCTCCTCCTCCCCCCTCCCCACCCTTGGTTTTTAGGGTAGGTACACTTCTTCACCGGGGTTGGACGGAGCCCGGCTTTGTTTGGGGTATCAAATATTTATCTTCTTAAATAACGGGGGAGCGCATTTTTTCCTTCAATAAATTATCAGCGATTATTGGCTTCGCTCTTCTTGTTTACTCGAAGAGTTTTTACACAAGTTTTGGTTTCCAGAACCTAGTTTCAAATCGAACCAAAAAGTTCAAAGAAGATCGAATGAGTTCCAAAATTGCATTCCTTGCACGTTTCGTTTTAATTACACAATATATCGAAATATCGAATCATGGGCGCCTACTGAGACTCTCCGATTGGTCGTGTTTGTATTTGTCGAGAACGAGCACGTGTATCGTCGGAGAGATAACCACATAGGGACCTGGTAGTGGGTACGTACCTAAAATTACAGGGGTCTGCGTGTCTTAGGGTGATTGGAAGTTACGAGTCCTAAACTCCGTCAGGTCTAAGGGTGTGGGGGTTCGGGAGAGGGGGGGCGGGGGGGGGGGGGATTTGACACCGGTCAGATACCGCCTCGTAAAACGTTATGAGAATTAATGTCCCTTTCCCCATCTCTTTCTCTTCCTTCACTCCGTTTTCCTCCCTCTTCGTACCAACCAACGACCAATTTTGCTGTTACGGTACCCACAACCTTTGCGACTAATGGAAAAGTCGATGCCTGATTGTGGAGGCGCTGGACGCGGACGCGGAACCGTTCAACGGTTCAGCAGCTCCGAGATCAGATTGGGTTCAATCGCACTTTGCTCCCTTGATACCGGAAGTCAACTTGCGATTGACCAGATGAGAACATACTTGGAGTTTTATTAATCTGAAAGTAAGAAAAAAAAATTGCGAGACAGAAATCTGAATGCGCAGAAGGCGCAGCTGTGACTGTATTGATTGGCACGGTGACAGAGAATATGATACCTAAGTGTGTGGTCCATGGGCTTGTGGTTGTGCCTTATAAAGATGCCATACATCGGCAATCACTGGATGAGTGGCTTTTTCCGGTCGCCCACTACACGTGCGTTAAAGCCCGTAATATATGTTGTAGCCGTCAGTTTAGACGATGATTTAGTGTATGCATTGATTGGGTCGATCAGAGGCCACATCATCTCGTTTGCTGCGTTTCATCATCGGCCCTATTTATAGACTCTTGACGAGGATGATCGAATCAATTTGATTTGCTCTTCCTTCTGTCTAACAACGAATAAAACACTAAGGTGGCGATCATTGAAAGATAAAGGGGGCTTCACTCATTTCACCAGCTCCCATTCTGTATGAGCTAGAATAACACCTCGTCTAATCAAATTTCCAAAACTTGAATTTCCCAAACATATTTGAATATGAATGAAACAAGACAAGAAAATCGGATGGCAAAGATTGAGTCGCTTGCGAGTGGCGCAAACTGTTTCGTATACGACTCACGAATAAGAGTTTTAAACCAAATGGTAGACAAACATGACATCGGTAGGGTCGCAGAGCGTATAATAAGATTGTATCAATACGGCCAAATTGAACAGTGACAAAAAGTAATGGTTTGAGTAGCGACGATGTAAAACGAAAAGGGAGGGTTATTTCCGCTTCCTATACCGTCAAGAGAATCAGTCGAGAATTGCCTTCACGAAAATGGGGATTCTTCATTTCGTGGAATCGCTCCTTCCATTTTCTCAAAATTGCAGGAATGCTTTCACAAACTAAAACGTGAATCCCATCCATCTGAGTGTTACCCGTCAAAAGTGTCTTTGGAGGCCAAGATCTGTATCCACACAGGAAACAGCGCCATAACAATTCCAGAGCATCGGTTATGACGATAATTATGGTATCAGATATATATATATTTCCAACCATTCACTTTACAGCCGAGGAATATCGAGCGCAGTTGCAGATAGGAGGGCGCAATAGCCTTGCCCCTCTAAACGTGCATCCGTTCAGAACGCGGTTTTGATCGCATTCTGAGAATTAACGTCGGTTTGTTTCAGACACCGCGATCTGGGTCGTCTTTTGAGATAGTTGTTTCGTTGAACAACAAACCGTACCCAGCGACAATAAGCTAGTAGAAATATAGAAACGGAGAAGACTCCAGCTGCAGGTGACAGGACTACGTCAGAGTCCACTTTCCTGGAATATAGAAACTGATTCGAACACGAATAGAGAGAGAGAGAGATTGGAAAGAGTTTTTCATGATGTTTCAAGTTGACCCCTTTTCTAGAAGGTAAAAATCTCCGAAGTCGGGGTAACTGTTTTCATCTTCTATAATTAAGAGGGTCGCGATCGAGTGAGGCGACCAGAGACCCAATCAACTGATATCGCGACTAAAGCCCTTAAGTCCCGCAACTCCTGAAACCGCGGCAGTTCAGCCTGAGGTCCAGCACTGGTCCACCGGTGGTTAAGCGGTCTGATCACAAGTTAGTGTTTTCGCGGGATAGGATGCCAGAAGACCACGAGTTAGGGCGAGCATCGAAGAAACCACTGAAGGTACTGTCGGAGGAAGAGGCCGGTTTATGGGTCCGGCTTAAGCCGGTTATAGGTACTGCCGATGTTATTTGATGGGAGAATGCACTTCGCCACGCCGCATTTCCCAACCCCTCATTCGGGGCTAGTTGCTATCAGATCCGTATCCTCAAATTTTATACCCTCCGCGGAGACACCTTACAGTGAGAATGCAGAGATAGTCAGATACAAAAACGGTGAATGATTACTCGCGGTATCGAAAATCCATCCGAAGGCATGCAAAGGTCGTAATTGAAACAATCGAAGTCGACAGCGTTTTTCATCAGTGGTCCGGACCGCTGGTAGTCTCGAGGGACTTCAATTCAGTCCATTTTCCGACTCTCATACGTATACTCTCACGTACGGGAAAATAATACCGAACATTTGTTTATGTTTGCTTAATTCCGATGAAACCGCATCCAGTTTCGACATATACACTCCAGTCCGGGTTCGTATTTCGTTGATAATTGGATGCGGCACCTGTTTCCAAAAACTGTTCAGGTTTCATACCTTGATACCTCAGGGTATTTCTCATCACTTGTATCCCCCCGGCTTTGGCTCACTCACTCTGGTTATTACCGCCAAGGATACAGAGACGAAACGTCCGTAGATGTGACGTAAGCGATGGGGTTGGGGCCAATAACTTGCCAATATCGGTATTAGCCCGCCACTGACCGCAATATGAACGTTTATGGCACAAATATCTGTACCCTCCCTTAACTCGACGAGTCCCAAGCGATCTCACCCAGACTTTTGTCTTCTTTTCCCATCCTTCCCTCACGATTAGCGGTGGTCAGGCTCAACCATCAGCTCGCAAATTCCAACGATCCTAGTGGTTTGGATATTGGGCGGAATTCCCACAAGAAACGAATCGAGAACGAATGAAATATATTTTCGAAAAGACTCTAGTCAGATAGTACTCACCTCTGATTTAATATATTGACGACTCATCTAGAAGTGACCGAAGATTGAGAACTACTGATTAGAAACGGCGTCTGTGAGACATGAAATGGGGGTAGGGCAGTAGTAGCCATCGGCAATCAATGTGGTAACAAGGCGAAAGTCCATGCGTGTCGTTGTGTTTGAGAGGGGGCACTTAATGTTTCTCTATCTATACCCAGCAGGACAGTATCACCGAAGGGATATTGTTATATACGATGTTTCTGTGCTGGAGATTCGCAGACTGTGGGGTATAGCGTTATAGGAGAAAATGGAACGAAGGAAAGGGGGGCACAAGGGAGCGAGATATCGCTGTCCACCAATTACCAGAGAGCGAGAGTTATTGAAAAAGTCCCCAAGGACGAAAGCCCAGTATAACAGAGAGCTTTCGTGTAGACATCATACAGCTAATTAACACTTATCACCATACAATGCATTACCGTCTATTATTTGTTGTCGTTTTGATTTCTGCCGTAGGAACATTATGATTCAATCGTTTTCGCACTGGACTGAAGTCTAGATTTGATAACTTGATCGAGACACGTTGTGTATATCGATCTGGTTAACGTCGTGTTTCCATCGTGCCAGCCCCAGTCCCTCTATCCGATAAACGACATCATTCGCTAACGCCTTTAACTACTGATCTAACAGCGTATTAGTTTTGATGCTCTTCCAGGGTTGGCGAGTCACGAGTTCAGCGAGTTGCGAGTTCAAGACTCTCTTTGCCAATTTTCATCCTCAAAGCTCCATCGTCTTTGATCAGCGACGGCGACGCCCCACTAATGTCCCCGGATCCTTCGTTCGATGCGACAACCCCACGCACGTCCCCATGACCTCTCATCCTTCGTCGATACTTCCATCCTGCAGGCATTGGCGGACACATTTGATACCTTTGTGTTTTGATTGTTTTATTATGAGGATACAGAGTAAATTTGAAGATTACTCGCGATTTTCTCTTCATAATTTCTGCAAAAAGTATTTAAAGATCTCGAGATTTCAAACTTATAAATTTTGTATCATAGAAAGACGCTGCGAAGACGACTAAGAAATATTTTAATCTTGGGCCAATCAACACCTCTACGCCACTGCGATTCGCATTAATTATTCCCTTCAGATTACGGGTGGCACGAACTGGCATCCTCATTCCCCATCGGCGAACCACCTTCCGCCATCAATCCCCCGTTACACTATCTGTGAGAAATCTGCTTTGCCGCTTCATCGATGGTAATGCCTCTTTTTATGATTATCATATTTATAAATACCCCTCCTACGCCTCTCGCCCTCTCCTCCTCTTTCTTGCTCTACCAATTCACTCGGATCTCGGCTGATGAAAGGATCTCGTTAATTGGGAATACTGATGACAGCCTGAAAGCGTATTGGCTCAATCTTATACCATAGCCTTAATGTACCCCATCCCTGGCTCCTTCAGATCTGGCTCGCTCGTCAAAGGGACCTTATTTATGAGACTTTCTGCAAACAAATGGATGAATCTAATATTCCGATATTTTATCCGCGGAAAAATCTTCTCCGCGATTGAATCGAGGCGACGATTTTTCGTACTTTTTATTTTTAATTCAACGATCAGAAGGATCGAAGAGAGTGGTTGAGGGTTCACAGTCCTACACACGAGACGTGTGTATGTGGAGCTATTGGTCTCTGTTATCCTGTTCAAATCTGGCACGTGGCCGTTGCCCTAACAACAGCTTAAATGGTTCACAGTGGTTCTCAGATCACAGCATCGCTGGGGGCGAGAGAAAACCTAGTTCCTAGTTGGAGAAGACCTTTGTACGAAATGTAACGGGCAGATCTGCATCGCGAATCGTTTCAGTAGCAGAACCTCGCTGAGGCACGAAAGCCGGGGGCGTAGAGTCGACGAGGGAAGGCCCGAAGCATCGGCTCCGTTTCCCGTATTCTTGAGCCTGTACAGATTCCGTGATCTGATAATACCTCGTTTTGAAACAGGCATCGGTATCGGTTGGTTGATCGTAATAACTATCATTCTGTGTATTAATAACGCTCGAATTATGCACTAATTAAGATACATGGTGGGGGTAGGCCTCCATACGCCCCATGAGCAGATGATCGGAAAGCCCATCGTCATACCAGCAGCGACAGTTGGCCTCGTTAATACGATTGGGCCACACACAAAACCGAACACTTTGTAAGATCGTCTACTCCGAAAAGGGGTCGTTGTATCGGGAGTGAATAATCTTGCAGAATTTATACGAACTATTTGGTGATAAATTCCGAGTTTGAGATCCACTTGTTCCGTCCTATCAGGTCGTCGATGAAATCGACGTCTTCAGGCTCCCCACGAGTAAATCCTCGCGCACGCCCCACCCGCATCCGTTTTGACAAGCGAACTTAAACGCGTGAACGTTTCCTCGAGTGTATGCGTCCACATAGTGACAGATGTCGACTCTGGTTAGACCTGTGTGTACCAGCTAAACAGACGAGTTGAGTCGATTGCGCGTGGGCCTCTCGCGCGGGTACAAGTAGGAAATCTATCTCGAGTTGGGATCAGTCTGGCCAATTCGCTGTTAGCGGCGTTTACAGCTCGTCATTATTATTTGAGTTGATTTGAAACACGCGTGGTACGTGTCTTCCCTCCCC
>JAEUYN010001511.1:0-17841 GCA_018257835.1 Euura lappo | reverse complement strand
TAGATATGATTAGTTACAATTAGATATATTGATTGGATATGAACTCTTCTCTGCGGGTGACTCAATTTTACTTTTAATGACGATAATGTCGACTAATTACGGAAATAAAAAAGAAGACATAAAATACCGATTTATGTGCACTTTATTTCGATCGTTACCGAAACGATCGTTACCGAGGATATCAAACGCAAGATCGTTTCAGTTACCAAGGGAATCCGCGAAATCCGCCGCGAGAACGGAACCGAGTAGAAGAGCACGAACAGTGCCGTTTCTGTAAAAATTGAGGGCATACCATTGACGAATGCCGTGAAAGTGAAAAATATAACCAATACCGAGAACCAGGAAGTAAGAGGGAAGGAGACCGATCCCCATGCGACAAAACCTGTGATGATATTTACGGCTCTTTAGTAGTACAATATTCTACCACCCGCAGTGCTAGTGATGCACGCCGGGTCCCACGGACGTACCGGGTCCTCGACCCGTCACGTGATCTTGGCATACGACCAATCAAAACGTAAACAAACCCCCACCATGGCACCAACTGACCCGGCGTGCATCACCAGCACTGCGAGTGGAATAATACCGTACTACTAAAGAGCCGTAAATATCAACGCAGGTTTTGGCGAGTGACCAGCATGGGGATCGGTCTCCTTCCCTCTTACTTCCTGCCGAGAACAAACGGCGGTCAATCAAGCAGCATTTACGGGAAACGGGGAAGGCCACTCGAGACCAGGTGCGAATTCGGGGGCCACCCCAAGACCCAACCGCGCCCTAACAATAATCCAAAGCGAACCGATAGAATCCGAGGTATAAATACTAATCCTGAGCTCCAACGCAACAAAGTAACAGCGTACAAAATAAAACCCTCAGTAGAAATTAAAAACCGCGAAACGAAAAATAATATCAATGAAAATAATGAATACGACGAAGAAATACAAGACAAATATGTCGCGAAACTATTAAACATGATCAACGGTCATCATGTAAAAACGATTCCAGTAATTAGGGTAGACACGAACGAATTTAAATTTCCAAGCACCCTAATGCTAGATACGGGATCCGATTTGAACCTCACAAAAAAGAATTGTTTAAATCCAGAAATCGAAATAAATGAAGATAAAAAATATAAACTAAACGGGGTCGCGCCCATAAGTATCGCAACCATGGGAGAAGTACCCATCGAGATAGAAGGTACACCGAGCAATTTTCACATAATTCCGGAAGATTTACCAATCAAGCAACACGGTATAATAGGAACGGAATTCTTTCGCGAAAACGACGCAGAAATTGATTTCAGAGAGCAATGTTCAAAATTCGGTACAACGTGCATTCCATTTGTTGTCGACACAGGGATCCGACCCTGACAGGTGAAACGCAGGATGGCAACTGCGACGATAAATTTACAGATGTACAATCTAGTTTATCAAATTCGGAATTTGAACCTAACGTTTATAACGATCGCGAGGACTCTGGAAGCCGATATCCAGAGGAAGGAATCACCACGATGCCGCCCAGAACTCGGGTAAGCGTGCGTGTTAATCTCGAAGACACCAATTTGTCAGAAGGATTTCTGCCGCGGATAGACGCAGGCCCCGGTATTTACTTAGGAAACGCATTTGTAACTAACCAAGAAAACAAAGCATATCTTTACGCAATCGATACGTCCAACGAAGAGATATAAATAAAAATCCCGATCCAAAAATTACAAGAAGTAATTAAATCTCGAAAACCTTCGATGACCGAAATAAGTCGAACAGATCGGTTTAATCAATCAGAGCAATCAGCGCTGTTAAATCAAATAAATTCATAAAATGAAATTGAAACAAACGATCAACGAAATCGAAACGAAAATAATCAAAATGAAGTAATAATCAACGAAATCAAATGAACCAATTGAAAATGAATGAAACAAACCGCGAAATAAAACTAAGAATTAACAAGGAAAGTCAAATTAAAAAGAATAAAGAGAATCAAATTGATAAAACAAATCAAAATATCGAAGCCAAAATAGGCCAAACAAATACGAGGAATAAAAGTAAAATAAAACAAAAGCATATGAATAAAAATGCAAGTATCAGAAAGCAAAAATTCAAGAAAAATTCGAATCGCGCGAATAAAAAATAAAAAATCAGCAAACAACAAAGTTTAGCTCAAAGTAATGAAGCAACTAATGAACCGTCAGAGTACGAAGTAAAATTATCAAATATCATCAAAGTAAACGACGAAATTCAAAGTAACGAAGAATATATCGATATACCGATAGACGAAAGAATAGTTGAATCAAATCCAAGCGTGTTAACTACAACACAAGATTTCAATGTAAATGCCAAAACTAGATCGGAGGTTTTGGAGTCCCTTCTGCGATTACGAGCATGGTGGAGTCAGGCTTTACCCACCGTACCCGATTTTCACTTGTTTCTACTGATATCAAAGCCTACGTGTCACGAACGCGAAAAAGAATTGGTGAGCGCAATTCTATATTGAATTCCGAAGATTTATATTGCAAAACTTCTTTATTTCATGCACTAATAGAGACAGGATATGGTATTCTGCATAAATGATAATAGCCGATGTAAACTGGTGGTCGCGGCCATATTGGGCGTTTCGCCCGTCGGCCGTAGAGCCAGACGTAGCGCTGCGTTCGCTATATTTCCGAAGCGCCCTAGAGATGGTGTGGCGCGTAAATATAATCGTGCGGATAACGTCAGGGAACGGTTCAAAATTATGAAAACGTATAATTATGGTAACGCAACGATTGCTTCAACAATTGGGCAGGTGCATAAAAGTAATATCACGTATTCCGATTGTCCCCTATCCTTTTTATTTCCTTTTCCTCCAGAAACCATTTGAACTTCACAAAATAAGGGACTCATCAAACTTTTTTTTGATTAGCATTATTATTATTATTATTATTATCATTTTACAATTCAGCAGATTTCGAAATTCCGCTGCCCCATGGCCTTTGTAATTATAGCCTTCGCGTTCGTGACGCGGAAGCTTTGATATCAGTAAAGACAAGTAAAAGTGGGTACAGTGGGTAAAGCCTGACTCCAGCATGTCGACGTGGTAGGGGGTCTCTCTACCGTGTATAAATACGACGGATCGGAGGAATTCTAATCAGAAACCTATTTCTAACGAAGTAAGTGGCTACCTTCAACATGAACAAGATCGTCTGTCTTCTCGTCGCCTCGTTGGTGTGCGTGGGTGTTGCCAGCGGTAAGATGCAGATACTGATCTATTTTCCAATACAATGAAACCTCACTTATACTTATTTCAATCGGGTACGCTAGAAAATACATACGGGGCATTCCACGCCAACTCGACCAGTGTTAAACCCCGACAATCTCAAAATCATTCCATGTTTTTTTCTAACATTCTACTCAGTAAAAAACGCGTCCTAAGTTTTTTCAGATTTTTTTTATCAAAAAGTCAATTTGTTATGAATTTCTGAAGTTGATTGAGAATGCCCCTTTTTAGAAATCCGAAAAAATTCTCAAAAATCCAGTGGATGACACAAAATAGCCCCCGTTTAGGAAAACGTGGGCCGAATTTTTTTTCTATTTTTTTTCCCCCTCAATTTGAAATTTTCTCATTACAAAAACTGATATAAACACAGGATCAAATAGTAAGCGACGAATAAGTGTAATAAATGGTGAAACCGAACGTTTTCGAATAAAGTGAACCTTGTTTGACGCTTGAAATTTGATCCTGTGGTTGATCATTTCAGTTTCAAAAATGAAGAAATTCCGAATTGAGTGAAAAAAAAATAGAAAAAAAATTCGGCCCACGATTTCCTAAACGGGGGCTACTTTATGTCATCCACTAGATTTTTCAGAATCTTCCAGATTTTCAAGAAGGGGCATTCTCAATCAGCTTCAAAAATTCGTAACAAATTAACGGTTTGTTGAAAGAATTTAAAAAAAAATTAGTACACGTTTCTTACTGAGTAGAATGTTAGAAAAAAACATGGGATGATTTTGAGATGGATGGGGTTTATTACTGGTCGAGTTGGCCAGGAATGCCCCAGACATATAAGTGAGAATAACCTAAAAAAAAAAAAACTAATCAAGAGTCAAGTGGTTCGATAGCTTCCACGTCAGCATTGCAATTATTCAGATACACACGTCATCAACAGGTGAAAAAAACCTGTTTTGTAGATAAACGTAGAAATATTTTTGCATCACGGAGTAAAATATTCTCGATACAGCAAGGACACAATATTGAATTCTTGATTTAAATTTCAACAGCCAAACTAGAAGTCATGGACGTATATCGAAAGCAATCAATTTTTCAAGTATTGAGTATCGAAATATTGAACAGTATACTTATTTTGCAGCAAGTATTCTGCAGACTAACGGAATCGTTATGCCTGCATTTGAATATCACAGGAAGTAAAATTTAAAACCGTAAAATGGTACTGAAGTGAAAAATCGACCATTCGTCGAACCTATGTATGTCAAGAGCAATCAAATTTTGAAGTGTTGTGTCACGAAATATTTAACAGCACACTTAACACTTTTCAGCACGTGTGTTCTGCAGGTGGTAAGATTCATTGAATCGTAAAAATAAAAACTATACGTACGTCTTCACGATATAGATAAAATGTCTTTTTTGAACGTTATGCTCTTCGTATGGAACCATTTTATTCTCTACATTTTATGCTACACGGAATGTTCGAACCATTTTCAACATGTCAGGTTCCACTCGATTCGTCAAGTATTGTCATGATATCCTGATTTTTGTTTCAGGACCCAACACAACCAAGGCTACCAGACCCAGTAAGTTAAAGATACAGAGATTTTCGACAATGACAGATATTCACTTGTTGTTCGAATTTATAACGTTATGCTCTTTGTTTGGAACCATTTTATTCTCTACATTTTATGCTACACGGAATGTTCACACCATTTTCAACATGTCAGGTTCCACTCGATTTGTCAAGTATTGGCATGATATCCTGATTTTTGTTTCAGGAGGCCGCCCACCCGGTAGTTACGGTAGCCATATCAAAATCAAAGGTAAGTTAAAGATACAGAGATTTTCGATAATGACAGATATGAGTCATTCCACGTCAAACCGAACGGCTTTCTGACCACTAGTTCTCTGATTTTCAAATAATTTTTTATACAGGTTCTTTGGAACAAATGAATCAATGAAACAATTTTTATTTTATTTTTATCACCCTTAGTTTAGAAGTTACAAGGGGTTGAAATTTCGCGAAAACGCCAAAAAATCGAAAACACGCCCTCCTTCAACTGCTCATAACTACGGTTCTATTCAACCTACAGACTTCCGCAAAAACGCATTTTGAAGCTCTTGAATGGCGCTTTCGTGACATATTTATTTGATTCCCGCATAATCGATGATTCCATTTGTTATAAACAATTATATTATTTAAACGTGGTTTTCAAGGTGATTGTCACCTTTCAAAATTCCCAAAAAAATATGAGCGTATTCCTTGATCGATTCTCTACAAAATCCTAAAATTATAGACTGGAGGATTGATAAGAACTGTGTCAAAACAGCGATTGATTTATAAGTGACGGTGCGCGCTGGCGCTAATCGACACGGTCTGTGACGCGGCGTAAAGGGCAAATGGAGAGTATGGAGTGCCTAATGTATAATATATACTAAAAGAATTGAATGAACCAAATAACGATTTAATTTCTACTTGTTTATTAAATATCAAAGTAACATCAAGTAAATTATATGGCTAAAACTATTATATATGTGTTTAATTAATAACTAGTGACTATAATCAACGTTCAAAGGATTGAACGAACCAAATAACGATTTAATTTATATTTGTTTATTGAATATCAAAGTAATATTAAGTGAATCATATGACTAAAAGTATTTTATACATTATACATTATATAGTATATGTATATTATAACTGTATTAAGTAGCGACTATGACTAACGTTCACTTAGAAACAAGGGCCTCGACAGAGGTTTCTGCGTTTGAGTATCTCTTGGCTGACACTTTTTTTTGCGATATTGGCCTAATGCAATGGAACGTTAGTGTGCCACGGACCACTATTGCTTTTTCAAACCGAGCTTTTAATGCGGCGGTTTCATTCGCATAATCATCATGCGTGAAGAATTCTACTGTGATGTTTTTTATGTTTCGATTATTTTTCGCCCAGGAAAAAAATCTGCGTGGAGTATTGATTGGTTCCTGAAGATTCGGCTCTAGACTGGCTCTAGTTGCTAGTCTTTTCAGGGCTCCTCCTATACCATCACAAGGTCCCTTTCCATGTGAAGTGGCAAAGAAATTCCATTTGGCACTAACCCCAAAGTCTTCTTCGTGAAAGCAGACGTTCAAAAAATTCTTTTTGTTTTTATATTGTGCGCTGGCTCCATCGGAGAAGTAAATGATCCTATTCAATCCTGGTATATCTCGTTTCAAAAAATTCACAAAATGTCTTTGGAAAAGGTGAACAGCGACGGTATCATGTTTTAAGCTCTCGGAAGTCGCAATATAATTTTTATGCTTCATTATGCCATCTTCTTTGTAATAACCAACGAAAGGATGTAAAGTGACTTGGTCATTGTTCCAATGCACACCCTGAATTGCGTCTTGAATTACAAATGCGTAATTTTCCGCGAAATCGCACACTACTAAACACTCTCCTGGTTGCAACTGCTCCTTCTTTTCGGCAAAATAAGCTGACTGTTGCTGAGCGATGAACGCATGCGTAACCAATGGTTCTAGTTTTGTTTCCAGTTTTATCAAGAATTCTTCAACAGTCGATTGAATGGTTTCCAAGTTTGTTCGATCTACCGATGTCCATTGTTTGTACACCACGGTATCTATCAATTCGGCTTCGAATACCTCTTCCAGCTGATTCATCAAACCTTCCGTTCCTGGGCAATTTGAACATTGCTTCAAATGACAATCTGTCGACGGTGGATTACAGAGCATTCGGGCCAGACAATCTTTATAATTATTGACTGGCTGAGGTGTCTTAGCTGTCAGGTGTGCTATTCTTGCTCCATCCAACAATAACTTGACATTCTCGTGAATTGCACAGACGCAAACTGAATGGGTCCCGTTAGCTCCAGGAAGTACACAATGCCTCGGTCGCAATTCACAGAACTTTGAAAAGCCAACCTTCATGTCTGGATACTTTTTTTTAAAAACTTCGTACGTTTCCTTCAAGTTGCTGAGAATTAACCGCTTCTGTTTCTGTACTTTTTCGCCATTTTCCCTAACCGTCACGTAATTTTTCTTGCCCGCCATGACACGACTTATACCATCGGAAGTATAAAAATCCAGAATGCAATTCTCAGTTGCGTGATCCAGCTTCTTACCGGATTTGCCATTAGGAGTAGACAAAATCCCGTACTGTGCCGTCATCTTCTTGGCAACGGTAATCATGTGTCTGGAAGCATCAAAATGCTGCTCAATTTTTGAAAATGTCCAGTGGGAAACTATCGTCAAGATTCCAATTTTCTTATTCCGATCATTTGTTCCAGCAAACGCTTCTTTCAATTTTTCTATTATTGAGGATTCTGCTTCCTCGATCTCTGCTTCAGTCTCTTGTTCCACGTGAAATACTTTCGAAGCCAGTGTCTTCTGTAGTTTTTGACATTTATCTTGAGAATATCTCTTCTGCGGCAGTTTTCGTTTATTAATTGGTGTTTCTCCCAGTCCAAGTAAAGTCGCGTTGAATGTGTCAATATCAACGAAGTCTTCGGTGGATGCTGAGTCCTCATCACGGTCCGGCCCTTGTATTGCATTTGTGCTGGGTTGTGGATCCTCACTAAGCACAGAACTTTCACTGGTTTCACTTAGATTGGGCATTTTAATCAGTTTCAGTCGGCATGTGTCACAAATTTTCGATTCCGCTGACGGAGGGTGATTTTCCGGTCTCAATTTTTTCAGCAGCAACGGATTTATTTTTCGCAAATGGGGTACCGATTTTTTATTGTGTTTCGCTAGCTTGAACGGGTTGAAACACCGGTGATGTTGATTCGATGCCATAATGAAGCAAAACACTACGGAAATTTGCAATGGAAAACTTTGAAACCAAACATCAGATGTTAATCGAACACGCTTCGGAACGATACTAACGTGAATTGTATGACTACAGCACTGAAGAATTGCCAAGAAACCATGGAGGGGGGTTCCAAGGGTTGGGTACGACCCTTTCTGAGAAGTTACCTGAATATTTCAGACCAATAGGTGACGTGCAAGTGGGTACTAGAATGTACTTCCCAGAAGGACATTGCAATTTCTATACTGCCGACTTTTCAGAACCCGAAATGAATTTTGTACTATAGCAGGGGAGGCCAACGTCGGCCATTTTGGGAGCTCAAAGCCCGGAAACCGGAGTAAATAATTGGGCGGGTCAGGTAAGCTTGTTACCTGGGTTGAGGAAAGGTCTGTCGATCCTATGATAACGGACAATAGGCATGAGCAATTGGGCATAGGAATATGGGGATACGTTCGATATGTTTACATCTGACCAGGTAAATTATTCTAAGAACCCATTGTTCTATGCGACCCCCCGTTCAGTCCAGGTAGTCCCAGGTGGCCAGGTATTAATCCTTTCTAAGTGGACGGGTAACAAGCTTAGGAGCGCACGTATACCTGGCAGGAGTGAATCGGGCTCTGGGAGTGCAGATTGGCCACCATGGTACTATAGTAATCAATCCTGAAATTTATCCAAGCATGTAGAATCGTCAGTCAATCATACAAGAATGTGCAATAAATTGTTTGCCTTTCATAACCTGAGTTTGTATCACCCTGAACCGCGCCAAACAGTGCGCGTCGCGGGCGCCACCGGCGTCGGCTTTGAATTAATCGCTGTTTTGACACAGTTCTTATCAATCCTCCAGTCTATAATTTTGGGATTTTGTAGAGAATCGATCAAGGAATACGCTCATATTTTTTTGGGAATTTTGAAAGGTGACAATCACCTTGAAAACCACGTTTAAATAATATAATTGTTTATAACAAATGGAATCATCGATTATGCGGGAATCAAATAAATATGTCACGAAAGCGCCATTCAAGAGCTTCAAAATGCGTTTTTGCGGAAGTCTGTAGGTTGAATAGAACCGTAGTTATGAGCAGTTGAAGGAGGGCGTGTTTTCGATTTTTTGGCGTTTTCGCGAAATTTCAACCCCTTGTAACTTCTAAACTAAGGGTGATAAAAATAAAATAAAAATTGTTTCATTGATTCATTTGTTCCAAAGAACCTGTATAAAAAATTATTTGAAAATCAGAGAACTAGTGGTCAGAAATCACCCGTTTTCGTACGGTTTGACGTGGAATGACTCATATTCACTTGTTGTTCGAATTTATAACATTATGCTCTTTGTTTGGAACCATTTTATTCTCTACATTTTATGGTACACGGAATGTTCAAACCATTTTCAACATGTCAGGTTCCACTCGATTCGTCAAGTATTGTCATGATATCCTGATTTTTGTTTCAGGAGTCAACACAACCAAGGCTACCAGACCCAGTAAGTTAAAGATACAGAGATTTTCGATAATGACATATAGTCACTTGTTGTTCGGATTTATAACGTATCTTCCGCTCTTCGTTTGGAACCATTTTATTATCTACATTTTATGCTACACGGAATGTTCAAACCATTTTCAACATGTCAGGTTCCACTCGATTCGTCAAGTATTGTCATGATATCCTGATTTTTGTTTCAGGAGTCGACCCAGCCGCGGGTCCCAGCACCAACAGTAAGTTAATGATACAGAGATTTTCGATAATGACAGATATTCACTTGTTCGAATTTATAACGTTATGCTCTTTGTTTGGAACCATTTTATTCTCTAAATTTTATGCTACACGGAATGTTCAAACCATTTTCAGCATGTCAGGTTTCACTCGATTCGTCAAGTATTGTCATGATATCCTGATTTTTGTTTCAGGAGTCGACCCAGCCGCGGGTCCCAGCACCAACAGTAATTTAAAGATACAGAGATTTTCGATAATGACAGATATTCACTTGTTCGAATTTATAACGTTATGCTCTTTGTTTGGAACCATTTTATTCTCTACATTTTATGCTGCACGGAATGTTCAAACCATTTTCAACATGTCAGGTTCCACTCGATTCGTCAATTATTGTCATGATATCCTGATTTTTGTTTCAGTTGTCAACCCAGACGAGGCTGCCAGAATCAACAGTAAGTTAAAGATACAGAGATTTTCGATAATGACAGATATTCACTTGTTGTTCGAATTTAGCTCAAGCCAGTCGAGCACCGCGGAATGACGACTTAATCACAGTCCTCTTTACTTGAATTTCAGATTCCGTGACAAGTGTCATCGCTCAACTGTCAGAACTTGCGGATCGTGTTAAACAGCTGATGACCGCCAGTAAGTTCAAAACAATGTCACCCAATGAAGATATTCAAGTCATAGCTACTGAGACATGCGTCAAATATTGACAAACTACATTAGCGTCATGATGTACCTATTTTATTTTCAGATAGCAAATCCAACCTGACAAAGGCAGACGTTGGTAAGTGATGAGTGGATACACTCACTTGTCCAATTTATACGTCTACCACAACGCTCAAATTATCTTTGTCTCTATTTTTCTTTCAGCTTCTGTGACGAAAATCGGAACATATCTCGCCAACACTGTACCTTCTATTCTAAGGGGTAAAGGGGGTGAGTTGAAGCCGACTTTACCCTTTAAAAATCACTTGTCTAATGACATAAGGACGTAAGCGCCATTATACGACGGTTTGCTGTTTATAATGGCATAAAGTCGTATAATTTTTTTTTCACGCCAATCGCTCTGAAAACGTTCGAAATCGTATAACGTATAGAACGTATAGATCAATTGAAATTACGAGATCGAAAAATGTAAGTGCAAAAGGTCGTAAGTTGGGCGGATACGACCTTCTGCTTTCAACTGCGAATTTTATTATCGAATTTTTCGAAACGACGTCGATTTCGATTTTTCTTTGCGTTTTACGAGTTTACACAACTATTTGGAAAAATCATTAAAAACTATGAAAAATAAAATGGCGCTCGCGACGTTTTGCCTTTACGTTGTTCTTTATTTTTCCTTAAAAATTGTAATGAAACAACGACGTATCCGCGAAACTTACGACCTTTTGCACTTACATTTTTCGATCTCGTAATTTCAATTGATCTATACGTTTTGACCGTTTTCAGAGCGAATGGCGTGATAAAATAGTATATTGTGCAACTCGTGCGGGAAGTTGGCGATTCTCGATGAGTGAGAGTATGGCGCACGAGTCGCAGGCGAGTTGTCACGAGCCGTCGACGAGTGTCTACATGCTCGCACGATTCGGGGATCGACAACCCGCACGCGTTGCACACCATACTTTTTGTAATACGTGCATCAAATGTCCCCCATTTCGTGCCTCTGAAACGTGCTAGAAGTGGACTTTTACAGAAGGGTTTGACCAGCCCATGCGCAGATCTTTATTTTAGGTATTTATAACACTCTAGTTCCTCTTATACACGTATTTATAACACTCTAGTAACTTTCTGCCGCGCCTTCGTTGCGCCGTCTGGCGGCAGAGAATCAGATCCAAGTCGAGCCAGCTGTCATGTTGGGATTGCGGTTAGCACGTTTCAGAGCCACAAATGGGGGACTTTGATGCACTATTTACAAAAAATAATATGTGACAGACGCGCGAAGACAAGTGGAAAGCTTTGACGAAGGTTATGAAGTTGACTGCACTCGCCTCCACCTCGTGCAGTCACCCTCATAACCTTCGTCAAATCTCCGCTTTCTCGCACTTGTATCACAATATACTCTTTTGTAACCCCTTGCAATGGGTAGTTCGATTTCGCCGCCGCGGCACTCGGCACTCTAACATGAGCATAGCGTAGAGCAGCGCACGCGATCGTAGTTAACAAGTATCCCATCTGATGGCGCTAGCTAACAGAGTCTCGCTGAGACTAGCGTGAGATAATAAATATTACTCAACGTTAAAACCGTCGTCTGCTATATTATTTCACGCTCTCTGCCCAGCACAGTAACCGACCGCTTCGCGCACTTTCCCCGGTGCGCGAAATCGAACTTCACATGCAAGTGTTGCAAAAAAAGTTATACGACCTTTTGCCACCAAAATCGCGTTTTTGGCGTTTACGACCTTATGTTAAATATACTCACAACGACATGCACAGTGTACATGCGCACATATTTCATACACACCAGTTATACAGAACGACCGCACCTCAATAGAATTTCTTCTGTTTACTTTTGGTCATTCCAGATTTGTACCGAGTCAGTCGGGTTTGAATAAACGTGCCGTACAGACGTGCCTATCGTGTTATTATCAAATACTGTGTTTTCGGTTACATTCATTTTCTTTCCTCTGCACCTCCTCTTTTCAGGGAAACGGCTGATATATGCAACAGGTTATGGGCCCAGGAGTGCAGAGTGAAAAGGGTTAACAGTTTTGATAAGTAGACAATTGAGAGATGTGCACCTAAGGAATAAAGTAAACCATAAGTGTGTGCGCGCGTTTTCAAGTGAAAGGACATGGCGGACAGTACTCATACATCCATTGCTAAGCTCAACAGTGAAAATTACCAGATATGGAAATATAAACTGGAAATGTTATTAACGAAGGAAGGTCTGTGGAGTGTAGTGATTGATAATCCCCCTACGTCAACAGCACAGACCGACGCATGGAGAAAACGCGACGGAAAGGCGCGAGCATACATAGGTCTGTTAGTAGAGGACAGCCAACTCGTACACATACGCACGAAGCCGACCGCGAAGGAAACATGGGAAGCACTCAGACTGTACCACGAGAAATCGTCGCTTACAAGTAAGGTGTTTCTCTTAAAGAAAATATGCAATATGCGACTACAGGACGATGGTGATATGGAGCAGCATATAGGCATGATGCAGGAATCAGTGGATAAACTAACTGCGCTAGGAGAAGACCTAGCTGAAAAGTTAGTCGTGGCAATGTTGCTTTGCAGTTTACCTGACTCTTACAACACAATGATTACAGCGTTAGAATCCAGATCCGAGGATGACCTCACACTATCGCTAGTCAAAGGTAAACTTATAGACGAATATAGGAGACGTCAGGGGCAAGCAACAACAGCTAACTCGAACGATACAGCGTTGTGGGTAAACAAAGATAAAGCCGCTGGATCGTCAGGTTTGATCTGTTACTTTTGCCAAAAGGGAGGCCACCTAAAAAGAAACTGCGAAAGATACAAACGATGGAAGTCAAATAAAGAGAAAGGAAATAGAAATAAAGATGCAAGTGCGAGAATCGCGAATAATCAAGAACAAACAAATGAAGGAGCAAGTCTCACAGAAAGCGCATCGCATGACGAAGACGAAAATGATCCGGATTGGAGTTTCGAGTCTGCAAATCAAGATGAAGAACACCCGGAGAGAAGACAGCAGTCCTCGCGCGTTAATAAAGGAAAGCCACCAGACAGATTTGTACCACAAGCCAAACTGGTACAAGGAGAACGAGCGGAACCGACAACTAGAGAAGAGGCTTTATCAGGACCGGATGCTGAATGTTGGAAATCAGCAATGGATGAAGAAATGAAGTCTTTACTCGAAAGTCATACTTGGGAGTGAACAAGAATGCCACTCGATCGAAAACCGATTGGATGCAAGTGGATATTCAAGAAAAAGAACGCCGCTGATGGAAAACCGGACACTTATAAAGCAAGGTTGGTCGCGCAAGGTTTTTCACAGAAATTTGGCATAGATTACGACGAAGTTTTTGCACCGGTAGTAAAACATGAAACATTAAGAATTTTACTATCGATTGCTGGAAAAAGAAATTTCAAAGTTCAACATTTGGACGTAAAAACCGCTTTCCTGAACGGTATACTGAAGGAAGAATTATACATGAAACAGCCTCCAGGATACGAAAGTCAAGGAAACGAAGGTTACGTGTGCAAACTGAAGAAAAGCATCTACGGTCTTAAGCAAGCTGCAAAATCGTGGAATGATAGAATCAACGAAGTTTTGGAGATGCACAAATTCAGAAAAAGCGACGCCGATGCATGTTTGTATACGAAGACTCAAGGAAAGGATGAGGCGATATACTTGGTAATTTACGTTGATGATATAATTGTTGCCAGTCAGTCGGCAGCACTCATCGAACAAACAAAGAAGATGCTGAATAAGTATTTTCACCTCACGGATATGGGAGATATAAGATGCTATCTGGGAATCAAAGTTAGAAGAGATTCTTCTGGAAATTTTTATATCAACCAGAAGAATTATATAAATAAGATAATAAATTCTTCCGGATTGGAGGAATGCAAAGGATCCACCGCGCCAATGGACACTGGATATTATAAACTGAGAGAAAATTCTCCGACCTTTGAGAATGAATATTATCGCGTGTTGATCGGATCCTTGTTGTACGTCGCCGTAAACACTCGACCAGATATTTCGGCAGCTGTATCTATTCTGAGTCAACAGATAACTGCACCTACCAGAGTTGATTGGAACGAGGCGAAGCGGGTCGTGCGATATTTGAAACAAACAATCGACTACGAACTGAAATTAAGCAACACGGATCGAAGAACTGAAGATCTGATTGGTTTCGCGGATGCGAATTGGGCGGAGAACAGAGAAGATCGGAAATCAAACAGCGGACACATCTTTAAACTAAACGGCGGGATCATCAGCTGGAACTGCAGAAAACAGAGATGTGTGGCGTTATCATCGACAGAAGCCGAGTTCGTGGCACTATCAGAAGCGTGTCAGCAGGCAACTTGGATTCGTAGGATATTAGCGAGTTTCGGGGAACCACAGAAGAGGCCTACTCTAATAAACGAAGATAATCGAAGCTGCTTAGATCAAATAAAGTCAGGGGACTACACAAACAGAACGAAGCATATTGACGTAAAGTATTATTATGCAACGGATGCCAAAACCAAAGGGATTGTCACTTTCAAATGGTGCTGCACCGAGGACAACGAAGCCGATATGCTGACGAAACCGCTTGGACCAAACAGAACAAAGATGATATGCGAGAAGATCGGATTAAGAAACTGGAAGGGAGATGTCGTTGAGGGGGGGTGTTAAATATACTCACAACGACATGCACAGTGTACATGCGCACATATTTCATACACACCAGTTATACAGAACGACCGCACCTCAATAGAATTTCTTCTGTTTACTTTTGGTCATTCCAGATTTGTACCGAGTCAGTCGGGTTTGAATAAACGTGCCGTACAGACGTGCCTATCGTGTTATTATCAAATACTGTGTTTTCGGTTACATTCATTTTCTTTCCTCTGCACCTCCTCTTTTCAGGGAAACGGCTGATATATGCAACACCTTATGCATTAGACACGCGGAATGTTTTTGTGATCTACTATCCGCTTCACGTGTCAGGGTGAAGTCGAGGAATTGGTTTAATTCATTCCGATCAAATTTTATCGTAGATCGATCGAGATTTCCTATTTCAATTCTTCATATTTCATTATTTTTAACTCATTGCCGTTATATCATGCGTCAATTGGTGAATTTCCACTTTGTCATGATACACATATTTTATTTTCAGGAAACAAATCACAAATGTCTGCCCAATTCACGGGTAAGTGACACTCATTCGAAAAATACATCAAGCCTAGCTTGATTTTCATCCAGCTGTTGTTAGAACTGAGTGACAGTCGAAGACGACTTGATCATAACCTCTGCATGTTCCAATTTCAGCTTTACTCCACCCAGTAACAACCAAAGTCAGAGCCCTATTGCAAAGTAGTGAAGAGAAAGCCGGAAGTGAGTTGAAGACGATTTGTGATTGTGCTCATCTAGAATATCGCGCATCAAGCACTTGAAAATCGTCTAAATTATTGAGGTATCTTTTAATTTCCAGCTCCCAGCACTGAATTCACGGCTACTGTTACCAAAATTGCTCATTTATTCCGTGAAGTAAAGATCCAAATCAAATCGATTTTGAATGCTGCTTTCAAGCTTGCCGAAAGTAAGTTGAAACCAATCGTACCATTAGAAATATAATTGTCATACTGAGATCTATCGTTTGCTAGAAAGCAAATTCCAATTAGGCTTTCATAAATTGATATATTTCCTTAGCCTCCAGTTAGGCAAACGTATTTGATACTCAACATTCGATCCCTGATTCGATCCCTAAGAAAATTCCGAATTGAGTGAAAAGAAAAAAAAAAAAAATTCGGCCCACGTTTTCCCAAACGGGGGCTGTTTTATGTCATCCACTGGATTTTGGAGATTTTTTCAGATTTTTAAAGAGGGGCATTCTCAATCAACTTAAAAAATTCATAACAAATGAACGGTTTGTTAAAAAAATAAAAAAAATTTACGACGCGTTTGTTACTGAGTAGAATGTTAGACAAAAACATGGAATGATTTTGAGATGGTCGGGGTTTATTACTGGTCGAGCTGGCGTGGAATGCCCCATACATATTTGAGTGAGAATAACGTAAAAAAAAAAAACTAATCAAGAGTCAAGTGGTTCGATAGCTTCCACGGCGGCATTGCAATTATTCAGACACACACATCATCAACAAGTGAAAAAAACCTGTTTTGTAGATAAACGTAGAAATATTTTTGCATCTAGGAGTAAAATATTCTCGATACAGCAAGGATACAATATTGAATTCTTGATTTCAATTCCAACAGCCAAACTAGAACTCATGGACGTATATCGAAAGCAATCAATTTTTCAAGTATTGTGTATCGAAATATTGAACAGTATACTTATTTTGCAGCAATTATTCTGCAGACTTATCGAATCGTTATGCCTACATTTTAGTATCACAGGAAGTAAAATTTGAAACCGTAAAATGGTACTGAAGTAGAAAATCGACCATTCGTCGAACCTATGTATGTCAAGAGCAATCAACTTTTGAAGTGTTGTGTCACGAAATATTTAACAGCACACTTAACACTTTTTAGCACGTATGTTCTGCAGGTGGTAAGATTCATTGAATCGTTAAAAATAAAAACTATGCGTACGTCATCACGATATAGATAAAATGTGTTTTTTGAACGTTATTCTCTTTGTTTGGAACCATTTTATTCTCTACATTTTATGCTACACGGAATGTTCAAACCATTTTCAACATGTCAGGTTCCACTCGATTCGTCAAGTATTGTTATGATATCCTGACTTTTGTTTCAGGATTCGACCCAACCGCGGCTGACATACTCAACGGTAAGTTAAAGATACAGAGATTTTCGATAATGACAGATATTCACTTGTTGTTCGAATTTAGCTCAAGTGAGTCGAGCACCGCGGAATGACGACTTAATCACAGTCCTCTTTACTTAAATTTCAGATGCCATGACAACAGTCGACGCCCAACTATCAGAACTTGTGGATGGTGTTAAACTGATGTCCGACAGTAAGTTCAAAACAATGTCATCCAATGAAGATATTCAAGTCATAGCTACTAAGACTTGCGTCTAATATTGACAAAGTACAATAGTGTCATGATGTACACCCAGGGAAATTGAATCTGAAGCGCCCGGCATAGGCAACTGAACATACACCTGTAATTTGGTTGGCAATGCCAAGCGTTATAGCTCGTCAATTTTTTCGGCGGCGAGTTACAACGTGGCATTGCCATTCAAATTACAGGTGTATGTTCAGTTGCCTATCGCGGGCGCTTCAGATTCAATTTCCCTGGGTGTACCTATTTTATTTTCAGGTAGCAACCTGACCAAGGCAGACGTTGGTAAGTGATGAGTGGATACACTTACTTGACCAATTTATACGTCTACCGAAACGCTCAAATTATCTTTGTCTCTATTTTTAACCGACTTCAAAAAAGGAGGAGGTTCTCAATTCAGTTGTATTTTTTTTTTTTTTTCAATGTTTGTTACCTCATAACTC